>CAUYRH010035639.1:0-37768 GCA_963574655.1 Perodicticus potto
CTGCAACCAAAAAATGGCCGGGCGTTGTGGCGGGCGCCTGTAGTCCCAGCTACTTGGGAGGCGGAGGCAGGAGACTTGCTTGAGCCCAAGAATTGGAGGTTGCTGTGAGCTGTGATGCCATGGCATTCTATCCAGGGTGACAGCTTGAGGCTCTGTCTCAAAAAAAAAAAAAGAAAGAAAGAAAAAATTGTATTAAAATTGTAATACTTGGCTTGGCGCCTGTGACTCAACGGGCTAAGGCGCCAGCCACGTACACCTGAGCTAGAGGGTTCGAATCCAGCCCAGGTCCGCCAAACAACAATGACGGCGGCAACCAAAAAATGGCCGGGCGTTGTGGCAGACGCCTGTAGTCCCAGCTACTTGGGAGACGGAGGCAGGACACTCGCTTGAGCCCAGGAATTGGAGGTTGCTGTGAGCTGTGATGCCACGGCACTCTATCCAGGGTGACAGCTTGAGGCTCTGTCTCAAAAAAAAAATAAAATAAAATAAAATTGTAATACTCAATATATACCCATGATTTTGTTACCTTGTATATTATACCTTGTATCTCTTGTAATTGCCCAAGTCAAATGTGCCTCAGTATTATAATTTTAATACAGTTATAATAAGTAGTATAATTTTAATGCAGTTTTTCCTTTCTTAAAATGTGTATGCATTTTTGGCACTGTGCGCGCGCGTGTGTGTGTGTGTGTGTGTGTGTGTGTGTGTGTGTGTGTTGTTTTCTTTATCCACTCGTCGGTTGTGGGCTCTTGGGTTGATTCCACACCTGTACTATTGTGAAGTGTGCTGTGATAAATATTCAGGAGCAGGTGTCTCTTTTATAAAATGATCTTTTTCTTTGGTTTGAGACCCAATAATGGGACTGCTGAATTGAATTGCAGCGAATTGAATGGTAGGTCTACTTTTAGTTCTTTGGGGAATTTCCATACTGTTTTCCATGGAGGTTGTACTAATTTACAGTCCCACTAACAATGTATAAGTGTTTCTTTTTCACTATATCCACACCAACATTTATTTGTTCTTATTTTTTTAATGACCATTTGGGGTGACTCACGCCTATAATCCTAACACTCTGGGAGGCCAAGGTGAGCAAGGTCTGAGCAAAAGCAAGACCTCATCTCTAAAGAATAGCTAGGCATTGTTGTGAGCACCTATAGCTCCAGCTCCTTGGGAGGCTGAGGCAAGAGCATCACTTGGGCCCAAGAATTTGAGGTTGCTGTGAGCCAGACTGATAATAGGGCACTCTACCCCAGAGTGCCTGAGTGAGACTTTGCATCAAAAAAAAAAAAAACAAAACAAAAAAAAAAACCTCTCACTCTATTTTTTTATATATTTGTCATTTGTGTATTTCCTTTGAAAAAATTGTTCATATCTTTTTCCCACTTTTTAATGAGGTTCTTTGTTTTTTCTTGCTAATTTATGTGAGTTCTTTGTCCATTTTGGACATCAGCCCTTTTTAGACATATAGTTTGTGAATATTTCCTCCTACTCAGCTGTTTATTTACTCTGCTGATTATTTCCCTTGCTGTGTAGAAACTTTTTTTTCTTTTTTTTCTTGCAGTTTTTTGGCTGGGGCTAGGTTTGAACCCACCACCTCCAGCATATGAGGCCAGCACCCTACTCCTTTGAGTCACAGGCACCGCCCTGTGTAGAAACTTTTTAATTTAATTAAGTCTCATTTCATTTATTTTGATTTTCCTATTTGCCTTTGAGAAATGTGGCAACTTACTAAGTCTTCCTTCTTGGCAACTTGCCACAGGGCCTCGGGAGAGGTCAGAAAAATACTTGCTGGGGAGATTTACCATGGCATTCCAGGTTCACCTGCAGAGGGCTCAGACCTTCTACCCCATCCGCTCACCCCTGCTCTCAGGGGCTCTTTGCACCAGCTTCCATCTCAGATTGTGGCTTCTTACCCCAGCAGCTAAGAGCTGAGAACAGCCTCTGCTGGCCCACGGGCGCCCCTGCTGTCACTACAGCGCTGACTAGGGCCCTGGGCTGCCACCCTGTCCACTTCTCCCTTGGATCCCCCCGTCTGCCCACGGCTGAGGCCCCACCTCCTGTAGCCAACCTCAGTTTCCAAATAAGACAGCCCTCCCTTTGGAGAGTGTTATTTAAAAAAATATTTAAATTATGGTAAAATACACATAACATAAAATTTACCAGCTAAACCATTTAAAAATTTATCTTATTTAAAGATATTAATAACACAGCTGGTATGGTGGCTCGTGCCTGAAATCCCAGCACCCTGGGAGGCCAAGATTGGATCGCCTGAGCGCACGGGTTCCAGAGCAGCCTGAGCAAGAGTGAGACTCCCATCCCTAAAAATAGCTGGGTGTTGTGGTGGGCACTTACAGTCCCAGCTACTGGGGAGGCTGAGGCAAGAGGATCACTTAAGCCCAAGAGTTTGAGGTTACTGTGAGCTATGACGCCACAGCACTCTACCCAGGGCAACAAAGTGAGACTCTGTCTCAAAAAAAGAAAAGACAAAAATATTAATAACAACAACAAAAAACAAACAAAAATTGTATAATGTGATGAATTGACAGATGTATACATTTTTTGGAATGATTAAATTAAACTGATTAACATATCCATCACTTCACATATTTATTTTTGTAATCACGAAAAATTATTTTAATTGTGGCAAAATACATATAACATAAAATTTACTAAGTAAACCATTTTAAAATTTATTTTACTTTTAAAAGTTAACAAAAAAATTTCTTAGCAATTTTTTTTTTTCTTAATTTATGAGCCAGAGTCTCACTCTGTTACCGTGGGTAGAGTGCCATGGTGTCATAGTTCACAGTAACTTCAAACTCCTGGGCTCAAGCGATCCTCTTGTCTCAGCTTCCCAAGTAGCTGGGACTACAGGCACTTGCCACAGTGCCTGGCTTGTTTTTCTATTTTTAGCAGAGAGGGGGGTGTCTCACTCTGGCTCAGGGTGGTCTTGAACGCCTGAACTCAAGCAATCCACCTGCCTTGGCTTCCCAGAGTGCTGGATTACAGGTGTGAACCACCATGCTCGGAAGAAATTTTCAAGAATACACATGATTAACGCTAGTCACCATGCTGTGCGGTAGGTCACCAGACTATGGGTCCTGTGACCTGAACTTGTGTGCCCTCTGGCCGGTATCTCCCCAGCGACTGCTACCGTGTGCCTCTCTGCTCCATGAGCTGGACGTGCTGTGATTCCACATTTGAGTGAGATCATGCAGCATCTATCCGTCTGCCCCTGGCTTACTTCGTTTGACTCAAGGTCCTCTGGGTTCTTCCACCTTGTCACAGATGACGGGTTTTCTTGGTTGCAGCTGTACAACGTGGCGCTGTGTGCAGCACGGCGCTGCTGTTGCCCGTCCTGCTGTCGGCCCTGCGTGGATGCACATCACGGTTGCTGTGAATAGTGCTGCTGTGAGTGAATGTGGGCAGACAGAAGCGCAGCACCACGGCTCATCGCCGCGGGAGCCCAGCCCCTCCTGGTGGGCAGGGTGAGTTCTGCTTGAGGGGTAAGACTGTCTTTTCAAGCCCGGACTCAGTTTCCCCATCTTGTGTTCTCAGCACAGTATCTGGCACGTTCTGTCTCGCACAATTCCTGCCCATTTCCTAGGCCTGACTTCCACAGGGACAGGCGGGTGTGCTGTTTCTCATGGGGCAGCTTCTCAGACCAGCCCACGGGGTCTGTACCCTTAGACACGTTGCCCTTACTCTCCGGCCACCCCAACTCCACCAGGTACCTGGAGGCACATGGAGTCACCCATCTCTCTCGCCCTTGCCCTGAGCTCTGTGGTCTGCTTCCTTCTGGGTTGACTGTGCTCCAGAAGGTTCCACCAGCAGGACACAGGCAGAGAATGCTGGATGGAGCCTGAGTGGGGCTTCTTCCTTGGCCACAGTGGGCTGGCTGAGTCTTGGGCCACAGGCCCTAGTCCTATTAGGTGGCGCCTGTCCTTCTCCCCATCTGGGTTCTGTAACCACTCTGACTTGGAGGTGGCAACAGTTCCCCCCACTGTCACCTGTTTCAGTCCTGTGCCACCCCTGGTGGCTGCCCTACTCCTGACCTGCCTGTAAATAGGAGCTTTACTCAACTCTTCTCACATCACTCCATTTGAGATGCCATCTGTTTCCTCCAGGGATCAAAGCGACCATACAAGACCCAGGGATGCAGAGATGCCAAAAAGCATAGCGAGGGGAGAGGAGGGATTTTTGAAGTCACACGAGACAAGTAACACCCAAAAAGGCAGAAAACAGGAGAGGGGCTGAGCCTCCAGGGCAGGGTATGCAGCGGCCCGCAAGGGCAGAAAAGAAGGCAGGAGAGCGCGGCTGGGCACAAGGAGGGGCCGGGAGGAGAGCGGGCGGTGGCGGAGGTAGACGCGAGGCCGGGGCGCAGCAGGCGGCGCCGAGGTCCGGGCCGGGGGCCTCCAGCTGCTCCGCGCCTCGATCCCCGGCCCGGGGCCCCGCAGCGCCCTCCAGACGTGGCGCCCGGCGGCTGCACGGCCCGCGTGGTGCAGCCCCAGGCCGGGGTCTCCTGGACTGCACGTGCCGCTCGCATCGCGGGAAGGGCCTCCGGGGTCTCAGGGAATCCGGACCCCGCGGCTCCCTCAGGGGCCCTGGGACAAGCGCCGGGTCGTAGAAGGCAGACCCGGGACCGCGGACCCGCCAGGCAGCCGAAGGCGGGCGCCGGGACCCCACGCAAGTTCCTCCCCACTGAGGGCCCAGCCCTTCGAAGCCTCTCCCCTGCTTCTGCCCGAAGTTCCCGGGCCGGGCCGCGCCCCCACGCTCTCGCCCCGCCCCTTAGAAGCCCGGAGGTTCCACCCCACTCCTCCAGGATCCCCCGCTTCCCTCCAGGCCACGCCCGTCTCTTGCCCGCCCCGCCCCCGCCCCCGCCCCAAGGTTTGACCCTCCCTACAGCCCCGGCCAAGCCCCGCCCCGCGCACCAGGCCCCGCCCCCAGGCTCGGCGCCCTCGGCCCCGCCCCCCGGCCCGGGGTGGCGGTGGCTGCCGAGGCGACGGTTGGCGCGGGGCTGAGCGGGCCAGTGCGGGCGGGGGCGCCCGGCGCGGGAGCTGGCGGCGCGGTCGGGTAGGTGCGCGGGGCCGGGCGGGTGGGCCGGGCGCGCCGTCTCCGATCTGTCTCTTCTGGACGCGCTCGCAGCCCCTCTCCGGGCCGTCGGGCGGGGCCCCGACCCCCGCCCCAGATCTCCACCGGGTCGGGCGCGGCCGGTCCCCTTGGGGTCGCCGCCGCCCCGCCGCCCCGCCGCCCTTCCATCCTCCCGTCCCTCCTTCTTTCCTTTCTTCCGTCCTTTCTTTTGTTCGCCGCGCTTTCCGCGAGCTCGTCCAGGCTGGGCGCGGGGCCTCCGGCTGGGTCTGGGGCTGCGGCGGGGCCTGGACTTCCTTTCGGACTTAGCGGGCTGCCGCATTGTTCAAGCTGAGCCTGTCTCTGGGGGCGGAACTCTGCAAACTATCCGGGGCCACCGTGTGGGTGATTGCGAGGTGGAGACGGAGAGCGGCCCAGAGCTGGAAGTGTACCCTGAGAGTGGCTGGAAGACAGGGCCGGAGTCGTGGGGTATAGACCGAGAATGGACTGTAGTCGGAGAAGTGGGGTGTAGACAGAGAGGGGACTCCAGGTTGTGAAGTGAAGACAGAGAATAGAGTGTGGTCAAGAGAGGGGATTCTAGAGTTGTGGAGTGTAGACAGAGCCAGCCCCTGAATTGTGGAGTGTAGACAGAGCCAGCCTCAGAGTTGTGGGGTGTAGAAAGGGAGTCTGCCCCACAGTGGAATACCTGGCCTCTCACTGCCTGGTCACTTGCTTTGAATGTACCCTCAGCAGGCAGCCACCTCCTCTGTGCCTCAGTTTCCTCACTGGACCAGCTCTGGGGGCTGCAGGGGTTATGAGGGGCTGTCTCAGAAGCCCTCTGCAGTCCACACTGGTATTGAGCTGGCTGCACCTTTCTGTGCTGTCAGGGGCCCTTCTCAGGCCTCAGGCAGGCCCCTTGGGGGGCCTTCACATGCAAGGCAGTAGCCCCTCCAGTTCACAGCCAGGAATCTATTGGGTGGTCCAAAAGAAGTGGGTGAGCATGCCTGAGGTCCAAAAGAAGTGGGTGAGCATGCCTGAGAGGCCACCATGGGGAGAGTCCTTCAAACCCACCAGGGATTTGAGACCAGAATCTAGACTAGGCCATGTGGGGAAGGCAAAAATGATTTTCAGTGAGAAGGAATATGTTTAAATTGTACTTTAGAAATGTAATTTTCATAGTGTGAAGTTTCTTCCCCTGAAAACTTGGTATAAAAATGCCCACCTTACCCAATAATTTTGGGGACTTTGAGGTGACAGATACCTAGTGCCCAGGCCTGATGTGGGATGTTGGTGCCAGGGATGCTGTTCAGGTGGGGAAGGCCACATTGGCTGAGGACTGTGGTCCAGCCAGGGGCTGTGAGTGTCAGCCTGCATGCCTGGGGGCCACTAGCAGGTGCAGGCCCCTTTGTTCTGGAAATCTCTGGAGGCTGAAACTTGCCCTCAGGCGGGCTAGATTTCTCTGCCCTGTGACAGGGTAGGGCTGCCTAAGGGCAGTGTCATGGGAGGGCCAGGAGATGAGGAGGAAGGCAGAGAGGAGGGGACCCAGGGCCTCTGCTTAGAATGAGGTGGGCAGGGCGTGTAGGTGGGGGTGACTGAGCAGTGGTCATGAGAAGAAGTGGAGGCTCTGACCCAGCCTCGCCCACCGGCAGTGGGCTGTTTTGTTTTTTTTTTGAGACAGAGCCTCAAGCTGTCACCCTGGATAGAGTGCTCTGGCATCACAGCTCACAGCAACCTCCAATTCCTGGGCTCAAGCGAGTCTCTTGCCTCTGCTTTCCAAGTAGCTGGGACTACAGGAGCCCACCATAATGCCCGGCCATTTTTTTAGTTGCAGCCGTCATTGTTGTTTGGTGGGCCCAGGCTGAATTCGAACCCGCTAGCTCAGGTGTACGTGGCTGTCACCTTAGCCCGTTGAGCCACAGGCGCTGAGCCTCTTTTTTTTTTTTTTTTTTTTTTGAGACAGAGTCTGTGTTGCTCAGGCTGGAGTGCTGTGGCATCATCATAGCTCAGAGCAACCTCAAACTCCTGGGTTCAAGTGATCCTCTCGCCTCAGCTCCTCCCTTGTAGCTGGGACTACAGGCGCCCGCCACAATGCCCAGCTACTTTTAGAGATAGGGTCTTACTCTTATTTAGGCTGGTCTCAAACTCCTGAGCTCAAGGGATCCTCCCGCCTCTGTCTTGCAGAGTGCTGGGATAACAGGCGTGAGCCACTGCACCTGACCTGCTTGTTAGTTTTCTGATTCTGTTTTGTGCTGACATCTATCTTTGTTTGAAACAGGCCAAGCAAAATAGGCTGAAGGAAGAAAACAATGAGTTAATCATAACAGCGTGGACGGGGCCACAAGGCAGATGCAGGGAAGCCCTGCACATTTTACTTTGAGTTTGAATTTGGTGGAATTCCTATGAACATTTGCTTCCTAATTATACTTGTATGAGGTTCCTACTGCTACTGTAACAAAGTACCACAAATTTAAAGGCTGAAGACAACAAATTTATTTTCTCACAGTTCTGGAGGCCAGAAGTCTTGTCATCAGGATCAGTAGGCTGAAACCAAGGTGTTGCCTGGCCATGCTTCCTCCAGAGCCTCGGGGCAGAACCGTTTGCCTCCCCTGTGGCCTCTGGAGGCTGGCTTCACTCCTTTGCTCAAGGCCCCAAATGGCCCTGTCCCACCCTGCTTTCATCTTCACATCATTGTCCTCTTATATTTAAATATCTGGGGTAATCTCATCTCAGGATCCTTAATTAATTCACATCTGCAGACCTCCTGTTGCCATCTACAACTGCTTTCCCAGTCCTAGGGATTAGGACTTGGATAGCTTTGGGGACCACTTTTCACCCTACACAATGTCTTGTCTTCATTTTTTAATTCCTTCGGTTTTTCCCATTATGTGCTGAGGAGGGGCCATCTGGAGCACTTTTCCCAGGCTGCTTGGTGGGTTCCATCAGAGGGGCTCCCGCTGCACTATCTCTGCAAGGACCTTGTGAGTTCACCGCCCTTGGGGAGAGACTGAAACTGTCCTGGGAACAGGTGTCCAGGGAGGAGCCAAGAGCTGCTCAGCATGCAGGCGGGAACTGAGAGCTCTCTCACTCTGCTTTTTGGGAGGGGCAGTTACCATCTCTGTGTTGGCAACCTCCAGCTGTTGTACCTGTACTTTTCAGGGAGGCCACCGCCTCAGAAGTTCTCCAAGGCCATCCATGAAGGAGCCCCTCGCCATGGGGTTTAGGCAAGCAGCTCTTGTCCCCTTCCCCTATATCTCTTAAGGTCTGGACTTGCTGTCCCCAACCCTGTGGTCATGGCAATGCCCTTGTGTGTCATGTGCAATGTGTTCCCTCCCCAGCTTGCCCTTGTTGACACGGTCATTTAGACACTGCCCCTGTATCCTTACATGTTTTTCTCCATCTTCTTTGCGTCCCTCAGCAGTGATTCCATCCCAGCAGGATGCCTGAGGAAGGCCTGAGCCCAGGATTAGAAAATCAGACAGTAAGTTCTCGTTCTGTTGAGGCTGCTCTTTTGAAATTTATTTTAGAGAGGATCGTTTGATTTCTCCCGTAGGGAAGGCTTCAGTGCTTCTCTGACCTCCCTGCCCTTGACCCGTCTTAATGTCATCTTTTTTGGTGAAGTCAGCAGTGGTGCTCACCTTCGTGTGACTCTGAGCGCAGGCCTTCCTCACCCAGCCTGTGGCTGCCTCTGCCGGGCACTCACCTGTCAAAACCACCTCGTTTCATTCCTGGTGCCTGTCCCACCACCGCCCTTTTGTGGCCGCGGCTGGGGGACTTCTCCTGTCTTCTTGTCTCTGTGAGAGCTGCTACCCAGTGTCACTGTGCCTCCCTGTGCTCTGTGTGGTCTGACCGTGTGCTGTATCCGTCTTGCTGGAGTTTGCTCTTTTGATACCTAAAAGACATTACATAAATTTTTTTGTCCTTGATTTTGAAAACAGCTTTATTCTATTCTCCAGTTACCTGTTAGTTTGGCTGGGTATAGAATTCCCGACGATTATATTTTCAGGGCTGGTTGATGCTGCTTCACTGTATTTATTATTTTCAGTCTGCTTGCCTTTCTTTGCCTGGAATCTCCCTGGCTGGCCTGAGGCGGCTACTTTTCCTGTGTCGGGGCATCTGATGATGGTGTCTCTTTCCTTTCCGTTCACTGTGCTTGGCACTGGGGGGCTCTTCAGTCTTAAGGACTAAGGGTTTTGTATTGTTCCTAAAATAAGTTTCTTTCTTTTACTTTTGCCGTTTTCTCTTTGTGGAACTTCTTTTATTTGGAGGTTGGACCTCCTGGGCTGATCCTCTAATTCTCTGAGCCTTTTTTTCTCCTTGCTAATCTCTGACATCTGTGCTATTCCGGGAGCTCTCTTTGCACTGTCTTACAACCCTTCTATTAATTGTTTTATTTTAATTATCTTTCTTTTTTAACTTTCAAGGATTCCTTTTTCTCTTGATTTTTTTCAACTTTAACAAAATGTCTTATTCTTCATGTAGAAGCGCAAGATCTTATCTCTTGGAAGGTAATCCGTGAGGATATTTTGGATTTGATTCTATTCTTTAATTTTCCTTTTTTCTCTTTTTCACTAGACTGTACCCTCCGAGAGAGCTGGGCTTTCCCCTTCTTGGGGAAATAATAATAATAATAACCTCTATTATTATTCAAGGTTGAATTCAAACACTTATAAATAGTGCCTGGCATGAAGGAACTATATAGTGTTTACATTTATATCATCACTGACTTTGGATGGGGAGACAGTTGTTTTAACAGTTAAGAGAGAAGGGTTGAAATCCCGCCTGTGATTGTGGGTTTGTCTATTTCTGCCTGAGTCCTCTCAGCGACATTGACATGGGTCTTCACCAGCCCTGCACTCCAGACCAGCTTTCTTCTTGTCTGTTTCATCTGACACTGACCCAGCCTCCGGCTTTCCCATCCTTCCACCTCAGTCTGTTTGTGTCCTTATGTTTGACATGAGCTTCTTATAGACAGAGGTATTTGGGTCTTACTTTTATTCAGGCTGATAATTTTTGCTTTTTAATGTGAATGTTTTGGCCATTTACATTTTTTTAATATTTAGCCTGGAAATTAAAGTCCTTTTTTTTAGCTAATAAACCACCAATAAACAACTTCTTCCAAAGCAGTTTGAAGGGCAGAAAATAGATAAAATTTGGAATGTTCTCAGATTTGATTTTTAAAAAGTTGCTCATTTTGGAGAATTTGGATGTATACACAGTAAACAGAAGACTACACTGAGGCCTGTGTGGCTCACAGTCAGCTGGAACAGCTCCCGGGGTCCTGCTTCCACACTTCTCACCCCTCACCTTTTATTGTTTAGCCCTTTATTTATATTTAATGTGAATATTAATATGGCTGATTTATGTTGACCACTTTTTTTTCTGTTTGTTCTTTTTGTTGCTGTACTTTCTTTCCTGTCTTGTTTGGGTTAATTGAATGTATATATTCAAAACAATTAGTGTGTATAGGTAGTATGCATGTGTGTGAAGTATAACACTTACAGATTTTTTCATGTTCCTTCTGAATTCTGTTAGCTTTTTTTTTTTTTAAGAGATAGAGTCTCACTTTGTCGCCGTTGATAGAGTGTAGAGGCATCACAGCTCACAGCAACCTCTAGCTCTTGGGCTTAGGCGATTCTATTGCCTCAGCCTCCCAAGTAGCTGGGACTACAGGTGCCCGCCACAATGCCTGGCTATTCTGGCTATTGTTTTTTGTTGTTGCAGTTGGGCAGGAGCTGGATTTGAACCTGCCATCCTTGGTATATGGGGCCGGCGCCTTACTCACTGAGCCACGGGCACCACCCATGCTTTTTCCTCTTTGTGCTTTTAGTTATCTGATATATGTTCTTTATCACAGTCTATTTAGAGTTGATTTTGTAACACTGCATGAAATATAAGAATTTATAATAGTAAGTTTTATTTATTCTTGCTTTGTGCCAAGTTGTCATATATGTTACATCTACATATGTTACATATCACATAACAGTACATTTTTTATTTTTTGGTTTTAAAGATTCCTATAAATTTTAACTTAATTAAGAAAAACAGTATTTTCGGTGTTTACCTGCTGTCATTTCCTTTTCTTTTCTTTTCTTTTTTTTTTGAGACAGAGCCTCAAGCTGTCACCCTGGATAGAGTGCGGTGGCATCACAGCTCACAGCAACCTCCAATTCCTGGGCTCAAGTCTCCATTCGAGTCTCCTGCCTCCACCTCCCAAGTGTAGCTGGGACTACAGGCGCCCGCCACAACGCCCGGCCGTTTTTTGGTTGCAGCCGTCATTGTTGTTTGGTGGGCCCGGGCTGGATTCGAACCTGCCAGCTTAGGTGTTTGCCCGTTGAGCCACAGGCGCCGAGCCCTGTCTGTCATTTCCAGTGTGCTTCATTCCTTCCTGGAAATTTGAGTTTCTTGTATCATTTCTCAGCTTGAAAAGCTTCCTTCAGCCTTTCTTTCCTGTTAATGACACAGCCTCCCAATTTTTATTAATCTGAAATGTTTTTATTTTGCCTTGAATTTTAAGGTATATTTTTGCTGGATATAGACTCTTGGGCCAGGTGTGATGGCTCATACCTATAAGGCCAGCACATCGGGAGGCTCAGGCAGGAGGATTGCCTGAGCCCGAAAGTCTGAGGCTGTGGTGAGCAGTGACAGAATGCTATACTTCCGCCTGGTGACAGTCCCTTTTCTCCAGCCCTCTGACTATATTGTTCCGGTATCTTCTGGCCCTTGCTGGTTTTAACACGTTAGCCATTGTAGCTGTGTAGCTCCCATGTGGGATGTGGGGGGTGATGCGCTTTCAATCTCTTACTATTTTTGGCTTTCAGCTGTTTGACTGTGACGTGGGTAGGAGGGTTTTCTTTGTATTTGTTCTGCTCAACATTTGTTGAACACCTTGGAGATATAATTTTTCACCATTTATAGTCTGCTATTAAGTTTATTAAGTATATTTTAAAATTTCAGTTACAATAGTTTTTATTTCTAGAATTTCCACCTTTTTTTTCTTTTTTTTGAGACCAAGTTTATGTCCCCCCTCGGTAGAGTGCCCTGGTGTCACAGCTCACAGCAACCTCTAACTCTTGGGCTTAAGCAATTCTCTTGCCTCAGCCTCCCACGTAGCCAGGACTATAGGTGCCCACTACAACTCCCAGCTATTTTTTTGTTGTAATTGTCATTGCTGTTTGGCAGACCCAGGCTGGGTTCGAACCCACCAGCTCCGGTGTATGTGGCTGGTGCCCTAGCTGCTGAGCTACAGGTTCCAAACCTAGAATTTCCACTTTTTTATGGTTTTCATTTCTTTACCGAGGTATGTTATCTGTTATTGTGATCATATTGTCCATTACATCTTTTTTTATTTTTTATTTTTTGAGACAGAGTCTCAAGTGTCGCCCTGGGTAGAGTGAAGTGGCATCATAGCTCACAGTAACGTCAAACTCTTGGGCTTAAGCGATTCTCTTGCCTCAGCCTCCCAAGTATCTGGGGCTACAGATGCCTGCCTCAATGTCCAGCTATTTTTTGGTTGTAGTTGTCATTGTTGTTTGGCGGGCCTGGACTGGATTTGAACCCGCCAGCTCCGGTGTAGGTGGCTGACACCCTAGCCGCTGAGCTATAGGTGCTGAGCCTGTTCATTACATCTTTGAACACACATACTAGCTGCTTTAAAATTCTTAGCTTCTGATTTCAACACCTGGGTCTCCCAGGATCGATTTCTGTAAGCTTCTTCTCTTTTTTTTTTTTTTCAGTTTCGGCCAGGGTCGGGCTTGCACCCACCACCCCCAGTGTATAGGGCCGGTCTCTTACTCCTAGAGCCACAGGGGCTGCCCGCTATCAGCTTCTTTTGACTATGAGTCCCTTCTTCCTGTTTCTTTGATGATGTTTGATTGTGTACTAGACATCATGGATGGTTGAATGCTGTTGTGATTCTGAAGAGCATTGATTTTTGTTCTGAAAGGTAATTTGTATTCAGACTAAAATCTCTGTAGCATCCTCTCCTCAGCACCATGGACCTCTAGTTACCCTCTTCTCCTGGACTCCTCGGAGTCTCCCTGTGCCCAGTTGAGGGCCCTGGGCAGAGTTTATGAACAGAATTCAAGGGTTCTCCCTCCCCAGCTACCTTCTTTCTGAGATGTCCCTCTAACTGTCCTGCCACCTGCCATCCCCAAGCTCTGTTCCAACTCTTCAGGCTGAAGGGATATGGCTTGCTACCTGTGCCCTCCAGTGCCTGCCTGCTTTCTGTAGCTCTCTGGCACCTGCCAGCACTGGTTTGTGCCTGGCTGGAGTTGGTTTGGCAGCTGGCACTGTGACCACCAGTCAGGCCGTGGACTTTTGCAGTTTGCTTGTTTCTCACCTGGGGAGTCAGATGGTCAGGAACTGAGCTGCTCCAACTAAAAGAAAACTCTTCCCCTCATGGGACTTGACTGTCAGATCCTAAGTGTTAGCCTGAAGTAGACGCACTTCCCAGATAGGTTAACTCACCTGACTGGTGTTGTGGCAGCATAGCCTGGGCGTCCTGCCTTTGCCCTGACATGGGCACCTTACGGATGGGGACAGCAGGTTGGTCTCTGATTTTTGCAGAGGCCTAGCCCAGGGGCACCAGGCATTAGGTCCATTCCTGCTTTGTCACACCCTGTCCTGTCCTTCACCGGCCCCCATCATCCATTCTGACCACGTGCACTGACTTTCCTGTGCTGTTTCTGTTTAAGAATTAATTCTTTTTTTTTTTTTTATTAAATCATAGCTGCGTACATTAGTGCAATCGAGGGGTACAATGTGCTGGTTTCATATACAATCTGAAATGTTTTCATCAAACTATTTAACATAGCCTTCATGGCATTTTCTTAGTTATTGTATGAAGACATTTGTATTCTGCATTTAGTAAGGTTTGCCTAATTCTTTTCTTTTTTTTTTTTTTTTGTTTTTTAAGTGGGGTTTATTTATTGATGTTTGCTTTATTAGAAATTAAAACCGTAAAATTTAAAATACAAGATGCATAATCATATATTCCAATAGCCATTAGAACTGTGACCCATTATCCAAGGAATTAATTAAAGAATAAGGTTGCCGTGAGCTCTCAGCAGGGCTGGGTGTGGGAGCCCTGGTAGGGCAGACGTGCACCTCCTGGGGTCCCAGCCCCCTCAACAGGCACTGGGGTTCCTGGAGCTGCAGCCCACAGTGTGTTTTCCCAGGCGGCACTTTGGGCAGGGTCCCAGACCCACACCAGCCACACAAAAGGCCAGTCCTGTGGCCAAACTCACGGTGGGGTGGGCAGGGAGGAGGAGTCCCTGGGGGCTGCTACAGCAGAGCACCAGCAGCGATGTGTCCTCACAGCCCTGGAGACCCAACTGGGCCCAGGGGCCAGGAGGGCCGTGCTATCTCCGGAGGCTCCAGGGAGAGCCCTGCCTCTGTCTGTGTGGCGATTTCTGCCTCCCGCCTCCCTTCTGCCTCCCTCCTTTAAGGACAGTTGTGATGGCATTTAGGGCCCTCCTGGGTGGTCCAGCATCACTGCCTCATCTCAAAGTCTTTTAACTGAATCCCACCTGAAAAGACCCATTTTGTTTTTTTTTTTTTTTAGAGACAGAGTCTCACTCTGTCACCCTTGGTAGAGTGCTGTGGCGTCACAGCTCACAGCAACATCCAGCTCTTGGGCTTAGGTGATTCTCTTGCCTCAGCCTCCCGAGTAGCTGGGACTACAGGTGCCCATCACAACGCCCGGCTATTTTTTTGTTGCAGTTTGGCCAGGGCCTGTTTTGAACCCGCCACCCTCAGTATATGGGGCCGGCGCCCTACTCACTGAGCCACAAGTGCCGCCCTAAAGACTAAATAAATTAAATTTACTTAATTTAAATTTAAATTTTCATTTTTGAAATAAAGACATTCACAGATTCTGGGGACTAGTGGATGCCCATGTGGCTAGTGTTCATCCCACCGCACCCTATGGAGATCTGAGGGTGGGGAGACGCCCCTGGGGTCATGACAGGGATGGGGCTTCCTGCCCGTGTATGCTGAGGACCCTGCTCTGGCCACCACCCGCTCTTGCTCTGTCCTGGCTGCCCTGTGAGCAGGACTTTGTAGTTTGCAGAGATCATTGTCTTTGGGAGAGTGAGTCAGGCAGGGGGAGTAAAGGGTCCCTCCGGCCTCAGTGAGGACATGAAACAGTGATGTGACACTTGAGGGCTGGGGATGACCAAGTGTAGGCAAGTGGGGAAGCTCACACAGGAGGCCTGAGATAAGACCTGTGTGTGAATGAGAAAAAGTGCACTTCAGCCTTTTCTGCGTGTTTCGGGCTGGGGAGAAGAGGCAGGCTGGGGCTGGGGTGGACGGAGGCAGGGCCTCAGACTTTGCCGACCCCTGTGGTATAGGGGTTGGGAGCATGGAGGTGGCATTTCCAGGCAGGGGAGCTGGAGACCTCTGAGGTGCCAGTGCGGAGGCTGTGGTGGGCATTGGCGTGTAGCCAGGCAGTGGATGTGGCCGCCAGTCTCCATGATTGGGCTGGTTGGTAAAATGCTACCTGCAGTATCTGGGACACACTTACACTAAAACATTCTCTGTTATTTATCTGAGGTTCGGATTTAACTGGCATCCTGTACTTTTGTTTCCTACCTGTGGCAGCTGTTTACAGCCTCATGTTGTATGGGTTTAAAAACCACAAACAGAAGCAAATACCAAGTAGAGATAGAAAAGGAAAGTGGAAGAAGGGAGTGATAGCGGGGCTGATTTGCCCCCGGTATTCCCGGAATTCTGGAGTGAGAGTCTCTTCACAGTTGCACCTTGTGGGGAGTGGGGGCGTCCTGCTCCCTGGCCCCTGGACAGGCAATCAGCAGTCACTGGGCTGTCCCAGGGCAGGCTGGGGGGGTCAGGTTGGCACCCAGGGCTGAGCGTGGACCGTCAAGCTCTGTTCTGGCTGTGGTCTGGGTGGAGCACCACATTTGAAAGGCCTAGAAGGCCACCCCTATACCAAGAGTGGACAGTGGCAGAACGGGCAGAGTGGGGGTGGGGCCCAGGGAGGATGTGGGATGTGAGCTGAGCTGCAGCCGGGCCGGCGGGAGAAGGGCTACCTTCGCAAGTGACACCTCCTGTGTGCCCCTCCCCTGGCCTGACTGGGTCCCTGGGGGCATCACTGGTGGCCTGTTCTTCATTGTCTACTTGGTGCTGCTGCAGAAACCCCTGGGTGGGTCCTGACTGCCTAGGTCCCGAGACTGAGGGTGACTGAGGGGACCCGGTGAGGGAGGCCTTGAGAGGTGGGCTGTGGGGAAGACTGGACCCTGTGGGATGCAGCACTGGGCAGAGGCGAAGGATGGCAAACTACTAGTGGCTGTTTGCAGAGCCAGGTGAGGGCAGGGTGGGGGGTCCAGCAGGAGGCGTGGCCCCCACGTGGGGCGAGCGGTGGCCCGATGACCTGGGGCACAGGGGCTGGCTGCTGGGCTGTGGTGCCAGCGGCTCTGCCCAGCCTCCCTGGCTCTGCCTGTCTCTCCGTCTCAGGCCGGCCTGGATTCCTTCACGTGTAGGGGGCTCCCGTGTCAGCGGGTGGAACACGTGGAAGTGATGCAGACAGACATCAGGGAGCACTGGCTCAGGCAGGGGCAGTGGCACACAGGGGCAGCAGGTGTTCCCTGGACGCGGAAGCCGCAGGGCGGCCCGTGTGACCTTTGTCTTCCCACACCATGAGGCGTCTGTTCGTCCTCGGTGCAGTGTGGCCCTGTGAGTGTGAAATTGTCCATTTTGGGCCTTTCCTACTTTATAATCATTGGTGGTCTGCGTTTCTTGTCTCCTAGACTGAGGAGCACGCACGCATCTGTTCTCTCATCTGGTCAGCCCGTGGGTTTTGTGTGATGTAATTTTACCTTATAAAAGATTAGAATCAATCAGAGATTGTAATCTATTCGTGTTTTTGAACCAGCAAAACAAATCTTTGTAATTTAAAGTAATATCTTTCCTGCTAAATCTGGACTTTTTTTTTTTGAGACAGAGTCTCAAGCTGTCACCCTGAGTAGAGTGCCGTAGCATCACAGCTCACAGCAACCTCCAATTCCTGGGCTGAAGCGAGGCTCCTGCCTCCGCCTCCCAAGTAGCTGGGACTGCAGGCGCCCGCCACAACGCCTGGCCATTTTTTGGTTGCAGCCGTCATTGTTGTTCGGTGGGCCCGAGCTGGATTCGAACCCGCCAGCTCAGGTGTACGTGGCTGGCGCCTTAGCCCGTTGAGCCACAGGCGCCGAGCCAAATCTGGACTTTCTTCCCCGTGGATTAATAAAAAGGAAAAATGTCTGGTTACAAATGCTGTTGGGAGGCCTGGGGTCGGGCGTCAGGAGCGGCCTTGAGCTACCCCGGCCTGTGTGCACAGACGGGTCCCTGGGAGCCCGTGGCTCTGTGGGCTCTGGACATGGAAGATGCTGCCAGGTCTTCTGCCCTGGGGCGCAGCCCCTCTCGTCCTGCAGTCTGACCTTGTCCCACAGGAGGGAGGAAGGGAGGAAGATCTGAGCTGACTCGTCTTCTTGAGGCCTGGGCCCCTCACCCTCCTGATATGTGCTCTTAAAAGGAAGAAGGAGCTGGAGAAGCTTGTGTGTTTTATATGTGATTAAGTGTGATGTTAGCGCCTTTATTTGGTTTTCCGTATTCCATTTCCTTTTACTATTGCTGGCTGTAATAGTAGTGTGTATTCATTTTTTCTTACCTTTTTTTATTGTTTGGGATTCATCCAGGATACAAAGAATTAGGTCACACTGATTGCATTTGTTAGGTAATGTCCCTCTTAAAATTGTGTCCCGCCCCCAAAAGGTGGCCATACCCGTAACCCCATCCCTCCTTCCTCCCTCTCCCCCATTCCCCTCGTATATTCATTTTCTCATGTGTCAAAGAAATGAAGCATTTTTGAAGTGGCCTGTCTTTAATTTCTTCTTTACATCTCTTGTTTCCGCCTTCTAATTACTCATATTTGCTGTCCCTCCTAATTCTAAGGACTGCTGTACTTTGCAAGTAAATTCTCTTCTCATCCTCGTCACGCTCTGCTGCTTAGCAGAGTCGACGCTCTCAGAGGTGGGAAGGGGCCTTGCTCCCAACCAGAGCTGAGGCATCTCACCTATGGGTCCCTTGCTTGGCCTCTTATTTTGGGGGGCCTGAAATGTTAAAACCGCAAGAATTTACGTTTTAAAAGCGCGCTGACTAGCTCTGCATGCTGACAGCGCTTTGCCCTGGAAGGCGTGTACACCTCTCTTTAGTTTAGCCTAATGAGTTATTCACAACTCTGCATAATATAATATAATAATTCTGGTGGCTACTGACCCGCTTCCTAAAACTTAGGCTATTTATGTTTGAATTTGAGAGCTGCAGCTGCCATGGAATTTAGACAGACTCTTTGAGAACTGATAAGCACTTTTTGTGAAGGGAAGTGTTTATTGCCAGGGCGGTCGCTGGGGAAAGGGAGGTGACTGGGCTGTGTCGGGAGCCCAAGTCTGGTGCCTGTGCCCCATTTTCTTCATTTGAAAAGAGAGATAATTGTGCTCAGCTTGTGAGGCATGATCTGTAGGTGGTTGTTTTTAGTCAGATTTTTCCATTCTGTTGTCAGTTTATCTCTGGTGTGCGCATCAGGATTTCCTTAATGTCCTCAGCACAGATTTGATTTTAGGGAACATTTTGTAAAATACTAGTGCATTGCCAATAGACTGCGCTGGTTAGTCGCTGCACAGACTTACAGCGGCCGGCACTGCCGCCTGGACCTCTGTGGCCAGGAGTCCTAGTGAGGCTGGGTTGGGTCCCCTGGCTTAGGGCTTCCCATGAGCTGTGATCCTGGCACTGGCCAGGCCTGTAGTGGGTGAAGATTTGCTTCCACACTCATGCATGTGGTGGTTGGTGGCCTCCAAAGATCCACTTGCAAGGTCACTGACACTGCTGCTGGCTGACTGCACGTCCCTGCCGGCTTTGGGCCGGAGACATCCGGTTCTTGCTGCGTGGGCGAAGGCTGGGGGCTGCTCACAACCTGGCAGCCTACTTATCTCAGAGCAAGTGAGGGAGAGGCCGAGCAAGACACAGGCCGTGGTCTTTGTGAACTAATCTTGCAAGTGACAGCTCATCTCTTTTGCCATATTGTGTGTTGGAAGCAAGTCTCTAGGTCCAGCCTGCCCCCAGGGGAGGGACATACAAGGGCTGGGTGACCCAAGATGGTGTTGTGGGGCAGTCTAGGGGGTGCTTGTATGGCCACCACTGGTCCCCGTGATTCACGTCCCTCCCAGGTCTTCCCTGTTGGCACCAGCCCAGGGTCTCACACTCATCCAGTGTGCGGGCTCCAGCTCTGGGTGAGATGCCGGTTACAGTCCCTGCGTACTGCTCCTGGGGACATCTGTCTTGATATGAAACAGAAAGAGACAAATGACCAGCCCACCCTACAGCCACAGGACACAGCCATGGAACAGTCAGAAGAACCACTGCAGGCAGACTTCCTGTCCCTGGAGCGGTCACAGGTGCGGTGGTTCTGAAATCTGGCCTGGCAAAGGCTGACACTTCCTTGATTAAGCCTCAAGATTTGGGAGCAGCAGCTCTTGAGGTGCCTGTGTGCCCGTCCCGAGGTGTCCCCAGCACCTGTTTGCAGCTGGGCCATGTTTTCAGTGCTTTCTGCTGATGGGATTTTTGGAGTACAGTGCCCGCTTTGCATTTTGTACGGCCTCTGATCTTTTAGTTCAAGCTGGCAGTGTTTTTGCTGATACTGTTTCTTGCAAACATCGTGGGCCTCCTGTGAATCTCACTGGCGTTCCCTCTGTCAGGAATCCCTTTGGGATGAGCCTTCCTCTACTTGGGCTCCTGAAGGCTGAGGAGTGAGGGCTGCAGAGGGGCTGCGAGGCACAGCCTGACCTTCAGTTACCCCTAGTTTTCACTTGCTGTCACAAGCCTGTTGGTGGTGGTGGGAGGCTTGGAGCCCTGGGGGTGTGGTTGCTCAGAGGACAGTGGGTGGCAGGGGCTGTGGTGACGATGACGTGTGGAGGAGAGTGTGGGGAGGAGACGTGCAGGTGAGCTGTCCTAGGGGAGCCTCTGTACGGAGCAGCGGGTGTGTGGTACCCATGGACTGGCTCAACTGGAGGGAGGCCACCCTGACTCCTGTAAGGTGGGAAGTAGGTATTTTATTCATGATTATGGTGGCCCATGTGTAAAAACTCATCAGCCCTCCTATGTTAACGTGTTTTCCTTATTACAAAAATAATGTTTATTCTTTTCATAAAATTTAGAAAATATGGGCAGAAATAATTTAAGTTGGGAGCCCTAGAGAAAGTGAAGAGCCTTTTGGCCAGCCTCTCTCCCTTCATTCACTGTGTGGGCGTGTGCCCTTGTGGGGCATCCATCCTCCCTGCAATGGGGCACACAGAAGCCTCCCAGGGTCACACCTCTCCATGTGCTCACAACTGGGGCCTACAACTGGAGGCTCCTATGGATTGGGTGGTTCATGGAGAAGGTTCCAAAAGAGAGGGTGCAGGTGAGGGCCACGGGCGTATGGCCACCTCCTTGCCCTCAGGTGGTTGCTTTGTTTCCTCTGCCGTCCACACAGGCCCTGTGGCTCAGAGGCACGGGTCGTGTGTGAGCTGTGATGGCAGCAACAGCTCAAGTGTGCGGTGTGCCTGCCCTGTGCCATGCCTGGCCTCATAGCTTCAGGGAATGGGTCCTGGGTTTCCTCTGAGCCCATGTGAGGAAACTTGGCCAAGGTCACACACGTGGCAGGGCTGGCCTCCAGCTTCTGGCCTGCAGTCCCAGGGGTCCCGCTCAGTGGTTAGAGGTGGGCTCCCTGGGGGAGGCTCCCCCAGACCAGGCCTCCTGCCAAGGCAGTGCCTGACCTAGGGAGGGCGCTCGGGACTGCGGGATGGCGCCGACAGACCATCTTTGTATTAGCAGAACTCTTAAGTGGAGGGGCTGTTAAATTCTACACGCAGAGCCTAATACCTGATGAGAAGTCCTTTTATAAAGTCCTCTTTATTTCCAAAGTTCCAAAAAGTCATTTTGAGAGAGCAGGGCTGTTCTCCCTCATGGGTGGGTTTGTGCTCTAGCCCAGCCCCCGTAGGGCATCTGGGGGCTCCTGGGCAGAGAATGGCAGGGGCTGCATGCAGCATCCAGGTCACCCCCTGCATTCTTGCCATTGTGCCCCCAACTGCACTGTCGCAGGGCCAGGTGGTCCAATATTGGGGGTGGCTGTGAGTGCAGCAAGGGTTGCATGTACTAGACACCTATCTGGTGCTTTTAAAGGTCTTGAGCTGGCGGGCGGCGCCTGTGGCTCAAGGAGTAGGGTGCCAGCCCCATATGCTGGAGGTGGCAGGTTCAAACCCAGCCCTGGCCAAAAAAAACTGCAAAAAAAAAAAAAAAAGACTAAAAAAGGTCTTGAGCTGGCTGAAGAGTTATCTGCTCTGCTGATGAGTGGGGTGGGGCCCCTCCCATCCCTTGCGGTGCCCCCACTGTAGGTGCATGGTGACATCTCTGACTGGCAGGCAACGCGTCCACCAGCGAGAGCTGTGGGTAAAGGAGCCAAGACCCGGAGGTTTGGACAAGGGCTGTTCCGGCAGGTGTTGCCCCTGGTGGGATGAAAGGTGGAGAAGGCACTGATGGTTGGTCCAGTGAAGTGGTTGGGAGTGGTCGGGGAGTTGGGAACCTGCCATCTCACCCCTGTGGTGTGTGTACTGTCACGTTGGGAAGGGCAGGGCCAGGTCAGTCGGGCTAGGGACTGGGAAGGGAGAGTGGCAGTCTCAGCAGGGTCTTATTAGGTGGCAGGACACGGGGAGGGCTGTGCATGTCTGCAAGGATGCGTCTGAGTGGAGTGGGGGCAGGTCTCCAGGGTGTGGGGGAGCTGGGGCTGGGCAGGTGCAGGGCAGCGGGTGTCAGGAGGAGGCTTCTGGACCTGATGTCTAAGGAGGATGCAAGGTAAGGGCGGGCAGGGTCTGCTAGTGGGTAAGTCCGATCCAGAAGGGGCAGGCAGCCCGTGGCCAAGAACGGAGGAGTTCAGACCTCCTCTGCTGTTACATTAGCTGTGTGATGGAAGACAAGTTACTTAACGTCTCTGTGCCTCTCTTCCTTCATCTGCAGGACAGCACCAACCTCAGAGAGGGGTTTCAGGGGACGGCACACACCCTTACTGGTGTCAGGTCCTGAGCGGCCACATGGAGCCTGGAGAACGTCACTCTTGGCTGTGAGAGTGTGACTGCCTTGTCCTTGTTACTGACCGTTCCTGTTCCCCTTGGCGTGGGAGACACTCTCTGCTGCAGGGCTCGGCTTCTCCCCCACATTGAGCCTTGCCCTTCCCTGTGTCCCCAGGTCTGGGACATTACAGGCACGGGGTAGGCATCCATTCGGTGGGAGTGAAGGAAGTCATCAGATTTTATACCAGATTTTAACTTTGGAAAGGAGTAGGAAAGTGTTGAGCAGCGGGATCTGTTTCTTGGGTCGTGGCTAGTTTTGAACCATGACTAAGAGATAGGAGACAGTGTGGATTCCGCAGCCCGCATTCCAGATGCGCCAAATGCCAGGCCTTTGGGGCAGCGACAAGGCGCCACGCGGGTGGCTGAGAAGGTAGCTTTCTGTTGGTTCACTGTACACAAAATTTGTTTCATGTACCAAACTATTAAAAATGCTGTATAAAATTAACTTCAGGCTATGTGTATAAGGCATCTATGAAACATAAATGAATTCATGCTTACATCCGGGTCCTGTTCCCAAGACACATCATGATGAATACGCAGATGTTTCAAAATTAGGAAAAAAACCCCAAGTCTGAAACACTTCAGGTCCTAAGCACTGGGCTAGTGACTACTGAAGAAAGCAGGGCTGCAGTGTAACGACCTACAGAGGCCAAGTCCCTGGGAGGTGAAGAGGGCCCGGGACCCACATGTCCCCAGCAGTCCGGATGGCAGGAGTACAGGTTGGTGTTGGGGGTTCAGCCCCCCATGGCCTCTCTTGGATCTCACTGCCTGTTCTAGTTTTACTATTAGTTGATACAGTTTAAGAAAAAAATTAAACTATAGCCTGAACTTATAAAATGTGACTATAGGTATTTTTATGAATTAGAAACAATTGACTTTTTAGAAGCAGAGGAGCACGGCAGTGGGAGTCTACTGGAGGCACTGGGGACCTCAGATGGCTGCCGGTCAGCCGGTCAGTGTTTAGCCACACAGCACGAGGGCTCCATGGGAGCTGAGCTACCTGGAGCCAGAGGCTGTTCCGTGCAAGTGTCCTGCTTGCCTGGACACCGTTTTCCTTCATCCCTAGTAAAGTACTTGTTCTCTGTGGATGCTGAAACAAGTTCCCACAAGCTAAGTGGCCCAAAACAATTCAGATTTATTCCCCTGCAGTCTGGGAGGTCTCATGTCCAAGATAAGCCTGACCGGGCTGAAGCCCAGCTGTCGGCAGGGCTGGGCCCCTCCAGAGGCCTTCTGGGGAGGATCTGTTTCCTTTACCGTGCACTGGCCTGGGCCTGGGCCTGGAGGCCTCCGTCTCCCCGGACTTGACCCTGTGCATTCAGGGGCCTGCTGGAAGTCTCCCCACCTCTGCCATGGTGGCCCCTTGGGCCCTGGGAGGTGACATCCACAGGTTTGGCGATTAGGACATGGGTGTGTGGAGGGCTTGCCCATCATACCCTGTAAGAAGATCCCAAAACATATTTCTTGGGTAACTTTGATGTATACTTTTTTATTTGAGACAGAGTCTTACTCTGTCACCCTGGGTAGAGTGCTTGGCATCATAGCTCACAGTAACCTCAAACTCTTGAACTGAAGAGGTCCTCTTGCCTCAGCCTCCCAAGTAGTTGGGACCTCAGGCCCCCACCACAATGCCCGGCTAGTTTTTCTATTTTTTGTAGAGATGGGGGTATCATTCTTGCTCAGGCTGAAGCTCAAGGGATGCACCCGCCTCAGCCTCTCTGAGTGCTGGTGTTACAGGCGTGAGCCTCCACGCCCACCAGTGTATACATTTTTAATGATGACTATTAAATAGTTCAACACCCAGTCCTGATGTTGAAATTATTAATATAGCACCAGTGAATAATATAGTTAATTTATAAATTAACTGTCCATTTTTCACTCTTACATATGAAACATTTTTAAATATGCATCCTCTATGTATGTCAATGCTATGATGAAGTGATTCCACTTTTGGAGTCACTAATACAGTGATAGACTTTCTATTTGTTTAGAAAGTCTGTTATTTTTGTGTGTGTAAATTATTTTGAATTTGTGTATGATTCTGTCATTAAAAAGTGTCCCAAGACATAGGAATCTCTTCTAACAACTTTAAAACAATTACTAAACAAATTTATGCTCTTTAAAGAAACATACTCTGTTTTATATTTTGGGCCTTCACAACATAATCATGCACTGTGTTGCTGTAAAGGGTCCCGTGTGGAGGAGACGTGTGGCAGGCCCACACTGTGCTGAGGGGACCTGCGTGTGCAGCTGGCCCTGCTGCTGTCCCGGCCTGGGGTGTGGGGAGATGCCCACTGCCCCACTGATGGGTCGGCTCCTGTGCCCGGCTGTCTTTGTGGGCAGCAGGTTATAGGAGCCCCTGCTGGCCGCCTGTGGGTCTGGAGTTTCAGCATGTGCCAGGCAGAGTGCCCCTGCCACCCTGTGCCGAATCTCCAACCGGCTTCCCTGGGGACTGCACTTCACTGGGAGAGTATTCCAGAAGCTGGAGCCTAGTTTCCTCTGGACTGCCCCGGAGCCTTTCCCTTTGCTGTCTGTGTGTCCATCCTTCCCCCGCAGCAGCCCTGGTCTGAGCTGTGCTGAGTCCAGGGAGTCCTCCCTGCAATCACTGGCCTGGCAGTGGTCTTGAGCACGCCAGCAGCTTTGTTTTCAAAGCCAGTCAATATTTTTAATTTTGAAGTCATACTTCTGTAATAATGTAATATTAAATGTTGCATTTCTTTGCTTTTTTGGTTGTTTTGTCTCTTCTACTGAGTGACCTCCGCAGTATTGGTTGAGATTGTTTCAGACTAATCCATTTTCCACACATGGTACTTTGTGCAAAATAAATTCATTATAGAGGGACGTGAGAAGTCTGTGAATATAAGGTGACCCCCTGTTCTGACAGAAAACATTTTGTAGAGGGGATCTGTGACCCAAGAAGGGGTGGCGTTGGGGGTCTACAGCAGCAGGAATCTGGAGTTTCAGCATGTGCCAGGCAGAGGAGCAGGCCTTGCTGTCCAGCTCAGGCTCTGCTGTCCTGTGCATGGCACTTGGCTGCCCTTGTCTGCGTCTCCCACGCTCCCGTCTAGCCCCCAGCTCTGGCAGGAAGGGGCTCTCCCTGCAGGAGCGGGCACCATCCCCGGTCCGACGACCATGCAGTCGTGAGGCGCTCTGCTTTGGAAGGTTTCTCAGCAGACCCGGCGTCCCTGCACTTGGCCATCCTGGGGAACCCGGGACTTCCCGTGGCTGGCTTCTACCATGAGAGCAGAGAAACACGGGGTCCTTAATGATGGTCTCTTCTTTGCTCCTTTAGGGCGTATTTCAAGACACAATCGGACCGCACCCCGCATTCCCGGAGCGGCGGGCTGGATCATGCGCCCGGCGCGGGCAGCGCCTGGGGATGCAGCGGGCCGGCGAGGGGCGGCCCCCGCGCGTGCGCGGCGTGGAGCTGGCGCGGGGCCGCGCAGGCTACGGCTTCTCGCTGTCGGGCCAGGCGCCCTGCGCGCTCAGCGGCGTCCTGCGTGGGAGCCCCGCAGACCTCGTCGGCCTGCGCGCTGGAGACCAGATCCTGGCTGTCAACGACATTAACGTGAGAAAAGCGTCTCACGAGGACGTGGTGAAGTTGATCGGCAAGTGCTCCGGCGTCCTGCACATGGTGGTCGGCGAAGGCGCCGGCCACCTGGAGTCCTCCAGTGACGAGGAGGGCGCGCTCTATGAAGGGAAGGGCTGGTTGAAGCCCAAACTCGATTCTAAGGCATTAGGTATAAATCGAGCAGAGAGAGTCGTGGAGGAAATGCAGTCTGGGGGAATTTTCAATATGATTTTTGAAAACCCAAGCCTTTGTAAGGGTAGCTCAGAGCCCTTGAAATTGAAACAGAGATCCCTTTCGGAGTCGGCTGCCAGTCGATGTGATGTTGGACTTGAAAGTGTAAATAACCCAAATCCCCACCTGCTTTCTAAGGAGGAAGTATCCCAAGTTATTCATGATGATTCCGTTTTCAGTATTGGACTAGAAAATCATGACGATTTTGGGTTAGACGCCAGTATTTTAAACGTGGCCATGGTGGTGGGCTACTTAGGTTCTATAGAACTTCCTTCCACGCGCTCCAGCCTGGAGTCGGACAGTCTGCAGGCCATCCGTGGCTGCATGCGGCGCCTGCGGGCAGAGCAGAAGATCCATTCCCTGGTGACCATGAAGATCGTGCAGGACTGTGTGCAGCTGTGCGCCGACAAGGCCGGGGTGGTGGCCGAGTACCCGGCCGAGAAGCTGGCCTTCAGTGCCGTGTGCCCGGACGACAGGCGGTTTTTTGGGCTGGTGACCATGCAGACCAGCGATGATGGGAGCCTGGCCCAGGAGGAGGAAGGTGCCCTGCGGACGTCCTGCCATGTGTTTATGGTGGACCCGGACTTATTTAATCACAAGATCCACCAAGGCATCGCTCGGCGGTTTGGGTTTGAGTGCACGGCCGACCCTGACACCAATGGCTGTTTGGAGTTCCCTGCATCCTCTCTCCCTGTCCTGCAGTTCATCTCCGTCCTCTACCGAGACATGGGTGAGCTGATTGAAGGTGTGCGGGCCCGCGCCTTTTTGGATGGGGACGCTGATGCCCACCAGAACAACAGCACCAGCAGCAACAGTGACAGCGGCATCGGGAACTTCAACCAGGAGGAGAAGAGCAATCGGGTGCTAGTGGTTGACCTGGGTGGGAGCTCCAGCAGGCATGGCCCTGGTGGTAGCACTGTGTGGGAGGGCGCCAGTGGGAGGGCCTCCCAGCCCTGGAGTGCCCCTTGGAATGGGGCCTTCTGCCACGACCCTGAGGGGAGCTCCCCACTTGAGGTCACTCCCCAGACTGAGAGATTCTGGGACTCAAACAAGCACTTAGGACCAGCCTCTCACGTGGAGGTGCCCCCAGCCTCCTTGCGGAGCTCGGTCCCTCCTTCCAAGAGGGCTGCTGCGGGTGTTGGTGGAGGTTTCAACCAGCGGTGGCTCCCAGTCCATGTGCTCCAGGAGTGGCAGTGTGGTCATGCCAGTGACCAAGAGTCTTACACAGATTCCACCGATGGGTGGTCCAGTGTCAACTGTGGCACGCTGCCCCCTCCTATGAGCAAGATCCCGGCGGACCGGTACAGAGTGGAGGGCAGCTTTGCACAACCCCCACTGGGCTTGCAGAAGAGGGACTGGTCCAGGAAAGCGTTTGGAATGCAAAATATTTTTGGTCCCCACCGAAATGTTCGAAAGACTAAAGAAGACAAAAAGGTAAGCCTGTTAGCAGTTGCGGAGCACAAATAAGCTTGACTTTATAACTTAGCCATGGCTGATGCAATGACACCTTTATTGCCAAATTCACCAGCCCAGCTTCCTCTGGCTGACCTTGTGGCCACTGTCCATTGTCACAGGACGTCTGCTGTGCTGCAGACTGTCCTCCCAGGAGCCCTTGCCTCCAACCCTGCTGCAGCCCCCAGTGTGTTGTAGCTTTGTTGAGGAATTCAGTGTGGTCCTCAGGCCAGGTGGCTTTATTCTAATTTTACTGACAAGAAAATTCATGTTTATGGAGAGTAAGCGACTTGCTCAGAGTCTGGAGAAAGTTAGTGCTGAGAGGAAGCCAGACCGCAGGCTCCACATGTCCTCCCACAGGGGAACTGCTGTGGGTGACTACTGTGGGATGGGACACACCAGTCATCTAGAAATGAGCCCTAACGTGGCTTTCATGGTGGCTGCTAAGTTTGCCCAGTGGGTGTCCCTGTGTATTAGCTCAGCCTGATCCTGCAGCCTCCCCATTGGAGCGGCAGAAGCTTTCAGAGCTTTGAGGTGCAGGATGGGGCTTGACATCCCTACCGGAAGGTTTGCTGGGCCTCGAAAGTGGCAGTGACCCTCCCACCGCAATCAGGGCTACGATGGCGGATGAAGGGAGGGCTGAGGTGAGAAGAGGGAGAGGAGCTGGCAGGGGGCCGAAGGGTGCCAGTGGCTGCTGCATGGCCAGGAATCAGCTCCGTGTCGCTCTGGGCACTCCGCAGTAGTGACGCGGGTTTCTGTTCTTTGCTGGGCATGGACTCAGGCTGGCTCAGTCAGGCCCTGACCAGGAGACAGAAGCACAGCCATAATTCCAACAGGCAGGATTTAGTGAAAAGAACCACTAACTGGAGGGAAAGATGGTTTGCTGCTGAAAGATAGTGCCAAGGCGGTCACTGTGGAAAGTGTGCTTGGGACGGCCTCGAAGGGGCGGCCCCACAAGGCTGAGACCGGGAACCTGGGGCAAGGGTAGGTGCTGCCCCAGTGGTGGGACTGTGGGGCAGTGGAGAAGCTTGCTGGCAGGGAGCAGCAGCTGACTGCAGTAGCTGTCCCCAGGAGAAGAAATGTGGGAACCCTGGCACACCAGTCCACCTGACCACCTGGAGAGCATTGCCTGTCCCACCTGGATGCCTCCCTCCAGCACACTCTGGAGCCGTCAGGCGGGGGAGCAGCACGGTATGTGAGGCCCAGTGCTGGGAGACCAGTGGGGCGCTAAGAGGAAATACCCTGGCGACTGGCACAGCAACCCTGGGTGCCACTGACATCCACGTGCCCTCTCTTCTGTACACAATAGAACAGACAAGAGGGACGCCAGGGCAAGTGTCCTCTACTGTGGAAGCTCTCCCTCCAGCACAGTCCCAGGGGTTGTCATTGCTGTTCCTCATTTAGTGACTTCTTATCTGATGCTATAACAAGTGTTCTTTGTTACATGACCACAGAATCTCTTTAGCTTAGTGGTCAGCTAATGACTAAACAAAGATTTCCTTAGATGCTAGGAATAGTCTCCCAGCCCTGGCTGAGGCTCTGCATGCGCTGGGACATGCGTGTGGCACTCAGTGGGGGCAGCTGGCCACAGTGCCTTAGCTTTCTCTTCCTGTCCAGGACAGGTGGGGATTGAGAGCTTGGGGCCTCTGGGCTTTCCTGAGCACATGGGGCCCTTCTGGGCCATCTAGTTCCAGGGATAAGGTTGGAACTTTCCAGAACCTCCTGAGGGCATCTCCTTCCCTCCTCTTCCTCCTACTTACCTGGCTTGGTGCCCCCACTGTGTTCCTTGACCTCAGGTGCTGTGACCTCCACCAGGGTGGAGGGGTTCTTTGCTCCTTGCCTGAGGATAGTCGCACACTGCACACGTTTATCTTTACTTCCTGGTCACACTTATCACCTCTACAGTGATAACATTCCCTTTAAATCACTGGGACCAGCCTTTCTTAATTCTGTATGCAAAAAAGAAAACCGACTACTAGAAGAAATAGATTATTGCATGAAGTCACCTGTTGGTCTCCAAGTTCTATATCCCAGCTGTCACTAAAATCACCTCTGCTTTCCTTCACCAGTGCTTTTGTCGCTGCCTGCTAGATCCCGTCATTTTCTGAGCCCAGCCGGCTTCCTGCAACCCCAGTTTCTGCGGGTTGAGAGGCAGGTGGCAAGCCCAGGGGAACTAGGTCGCTCTCCTGCAGCCTGCTGGCGCTGGCCGAGCTGTGGGGGCCACCCAGCCCTGTTGCTGGCATTTTGTTTTGTTTTGTTTTTGACAGAGTCTCACTCTGTCCCCTAGGTAGAGTGCTGTGGTGTCATAGCTCACAGCAACCTCAAACTTCTCAGCTCAAGCAGTCCTCTTATCTCAGCCTTCCAAGTAGCTGGGACTACAGGCACCCACACAATGCCTGGACTATTTTTCTATTTTTAGTAGAGACAGGCTCTTGCTCTTGCTCAGGTTGGTCTCAAACTCCTGAAAAGCAATCCACCTGCCTCAGCCTCCCACCTTGCCCACATTTTGACCTCTTCCTGGTAATATCAAAAGTTTTGCCCCAATACCCTGGAATATACTAGGTGCTGATCTGGAGCAGATTCAGTGTTTTCAGCATTCTTCACCCTTTGGGGAGGGAGGAGGACCTGGTAGGTGAGTACTCTTGGACTTAGCTGAGTGTGTGAAATTCTTGAAATGAATTAGATCATGTTTATAAATGGGTGATTTTCCATTTTGTTTAGTTTACTTTTGTTTCTGCTTAATGCCTGTAACCAGTAGAAGCAGGTACTGATGGAGATGACTTTTGAAATCTATGACTAACAAAGTGGGTTAATGTGAAAGAGAGAATCCAGGATCTAAAAAAAGGCCATCTATATCATTAAAAATGTTAATTAATTTGAAGTTTATTTAATTCTGTGCCTTTGGAAATGGATTTCTAAAATGAATATTAATTATAACCGTAGTACTTTGGGAGGTCGAGGTACGTGGATCGCTTGAGCTCAGGAGTTGGAGACCAGCCTGAGCAAGAGTTAGACTTCTTCTCTACTGAAAATAAAAAAACTATCTGGGTGTGGTGGTGAGCATCTGTAGTCCCAGCTACTCAGGAGGCTGAGGCAGGAGGATCACTTGAGCCCAGGAGTGTGAAACATCTCTCCTTTTATATTCTGAGGGCTGTTAGCATATATGACATTTTTCAGGGAGCCATAACCCATACTCCTGGGATTCCAAGTCTTTTTACAATGAGCAGTCCTAGACATACCAGTTATATCCTGCTGAAAGCATTCCATAGATAAGGATTGTCCCACTGGCAAATACCATGATTGTGTTTCCCAAGAGGTCTTTTGCTAGGGAGTTCACAGGAGATTTGATTGGGTCACCTTTCTTTTCTGTGGCAACCCTAGGTAAAGGCAGAAAAGGCACGGGCTCCTCCTTCTTCCCGCCCCCCACCTCCTGTCCTACCTCCAGAGCTCTGTCCTCGAGAGGCAGGAAGAGGCAGTCATGGTTGGGGTCCTTTCCTGCAACATCACTTGCAATAGCAGCACCTAGAATAGTGCCTGGCAGTTAGTAGGCACTTAATAAATTTTTTTGTATTGAAAACTGATTATTGGCTCAGCGCCCCGTAGCTCAGTGAGTAGGGCGCCAGCCACATACTCCCGAGGCTGGCGGGTTCGAGCCCTGGCCGGGCCTGCTAAACAGCAATGACAGCTGCAACCGAAAAATAGCTGGGTGTTGCGGCAGGTGCCTGTAGTCCCTGCTACTTGGGAGGCTAAGGCAAGAGAATCGCTTAAGGCCAAGATTTTCAAGAGTCAAAAGACTCTGTCTCAAAAAAATAAAAAATAAATGATTATTGATAATGGAGTAAAGAAAATCGTGGTATTTTCTTACTGTAGGATATATGCAGTCATTTAAAAGTAACATGAGTTTCAATGCTGCAGCAATGAAGCCTATCATAATAGTGTTTACACAGCATAGGAGCTGGTTCTCCCTGGAGGGAAAGTTTGGGTGAGCCATCCGGGGCTGGTTTGGGGGCTCCACCCACCTCAGGACCCTGGTGCCTTCTGTTGTGGTGCTGTGCTCTCTGGGTGTGGCTTCCACCCTGGATGTTGAGAGAGGAGCCCTAGATTCTCTTCCTTGCTCCAGCCACCAGGGAGAGGACGAGGGAGGTGGAGGCACAGCCCGGAAGACACACTCGTCCCTCTGTTTGTGTCTCACTGGATGGGCTGGTCACCTAGCTGCATTTAGTGCGAGGGAGGCTGGAAAACGTACCCCGTGCCTCCTAAAATTCCTCTTAGGGTTTAGGAAGGGGAGCATGGTTTTTGCAGGAGCAATGAGCAATGTCTGCCCCATAAGGTGGGTCAGTATATTTGTCATGTGGAAAGCTCCCCAAGGCATATCAAGTGGGAAAAGCAGGACAAAAATACACGTATTAAATGTCCTGTTTTTGCATAAGCATCGGTAGTCCTAGCTACTCAGGAGGCTGTTGTCAACCTTCCTAATGCTGCAGCTCTTTAATACAGTTAAAAGGTTGAGAACCGCTGCCTTAAAGAAACCTATACATTTTCAAGCTGTATATATGTTTCTATGTAAATATATAGAAAAATACAAAGGAAATATTCCAAACCGGTAACAGTAATCTCACAGTGGTAAAAGAAAAGTGGAAAGGGTCCAGGAAATTTTTATCTTGTGATGTTTCAGTTTTTTAATGATAGGATATGAACATATTTACTAGGAAAAATTCCTTTGGAGAAAAAAATAATCATTTTTCTTTTGATTTGATTCTTTAAAGAACCAAGTAAATGAGACATGGTGTTGGAAACCATAGGTGTATTTATGTTCACAGCTAATTACAGGCTCATCAGCTCTCGAGCCAGGGGTGTACCGGATTCAATAAACAGATTTTGTGCAGTTAGTGGAAGTTTGTAAAAGAGACTAGAAAACTGTATCTGGAGAATTCCAAAAAGACCACAGCTAAGGCCCCATGATGTAAGTCTCTCTGACCAAGTCTCTCGGTCATCACCAAGTCTCCCTCTGTCTCCCAGGCTAGAGTGCGGTGCTGTCACAGCTCACGGCCACCTCATCCTCCCCAGGAGCTGGGACTACAGGCGCCCGCCACCACGCCCGGCTGTTTTTTAGAGACGGGGTCTGCTCTGTCTCAGGCTGGTTTCGACTCCCGACGTTCTTTTTTTTTTTTTCAGTTTTGGCCGGGGCCAGGCTTGAACCCACCACCCCGGTATATGGGGCTGGCGCCCCACTCCTCCCCCCGCTGAGCTTCTGACACTGAACTCCCTCTGCGAACACGCCTGGTGGTCTCTATCCCGAGTGGACTGTCTCTGTATTACCGCCCTTTGGAAAAACCTGCAGATGACCAGGTCTCTATTCTAGCTGATAGTCTCTCGCTTACGGTTTATTTGCTCCGTAAACGTGGGACCGGCCGTGTCGGGGGGCGCGGGGGACCCGGCGGAGGGACGCGGGGCGGGGCGCGGAAGGGGCGGGGCGGAGGGCGCAGGGCGGGCGGAAGGGGCGAGGCCCCGCCTACTTTCCCTCGCTGCGTGAAAGAGGCTGGTTCGGGCCGCCAGGGGTCGCTAGTCGGCGGTTTCCTGGATCCTTACGGGGCAGGTGAGCGGTTTCTCCTGACTCGCCCGCGGGCCGCGGACTGTGGTTTCTCCGGACCCACCAGGCGGCAGCGCACGGCCGTTGGAGAAACGCGAGGGAGATGCGCGTTTCTCCCCGGTGGCGGGCGTCACTTCAGTTACGTTGTCCTTCCCTGAGTGTAGACTTGGGGGACTGTTTCTGCCCGCTCGCTTGTTAAACTTCTTTCTCCTTCGGACTCGCGGGCTCGGGCGCGTCCCGCGTGGCTGCGTCGCGCGTGGTGGCGTCAGACTTTCCCGCTCCCGCGGTCACGGCGCGTCCCAGCGCTCTCGGAGCGGTTCAGACCAGCGCTGTGCAAGCCAAATGTTCTTTTCTTTGAGACAGAGTCTCACTATGCCACCCTCGGCCGTGGCATCACAGCTCACAGCAACCTCCAACTCTTGGGCTTAAGCGATTCTCTTGCCTCAGCCTCCCAAGGGGCTGGGACTACAGGCACCTGCCACAATGCCTGGCTATTTTTTGTTGTTCTTGTTGCAGTTGTCGTTGTTGTTTAGCTGGCCCGGGCCGGGTTCGAACCCGCCAGCCTTGGTGTACGTGGCTGGTGCCCTAACCACTGAGCTGCGGGCGCCACCTGCAAGCCACACTTTGTTATCGCTGAGTCACAGGCGGCTTTCGGAAGGGGAGTGCATGGCCATGGTGCACCGTGACTGTGTTAGGACGCCCAGGACAGCCGAGGATCACGGAATTGTGACATAATTACCCTTGGCTACAAAGATGGATAATGAGGCTGATGCTGTCTGGGGCTGAGGCTGGGCAGGCAGTTGCTGGACAGACATCCGTACAAGAGCATTTTTTGCGCGGCTGTGGGCTCCACAGTCCTCTGTGGTGGCTCCTGTTCCCCAGCATGCCGGCATGAGGTCCTCCTGGCATAGACTTCCCTGCCACTTTTTGTTAGGGTTAATTTTTTTAACACTGGTGACTATTTTGATTCTGACAGCTTTCACATCATAAAGCCTTGATGTGCAGAGCCACCCCCCAAATGCAGCAAATTCAGAGTCAGTGCATGGGGAGGTCATCTCAGACACATGCTTCAGCCCTTCGCTTTGGTGGGAGAGCTAAACATTCCTGCGGCAGATTGACGCTGCACCAGACACCTGCACAGCTGAGTGTGTTTCTGGTGCGCCTGCTGAGCACCTCCCAGTCAGTCAGCACGTGTGTGTGTGTGTGTGTGTGTGTGTGTGTGTGTGTGTATGTGGCAGGTGCCAAGCTCTCAGATGGGAGAGACAGGCCCCTGCTGCCATCGCCTGCACCTCAGTTCTTGGGGGAGATGTGGGCATAGCAGACAGCACTTGACTGGGACCTCAGTCTGGTCTGTGCAGTGTGGGAAGGAAAAGAGCCAAAGGCCAGCAGAGAGGACGCTGGGAGTCTGACCCAGACAGGGTCTGACAGGCATCTTGTGAGAAGAGGTGAAGGACCTGCACAAGGCCACAAGGTGGGCAGCCCAGGGCAGTCCTGGTGCAGGACCAGGCCCCAAAGTCCTACCCAGCAGCACAGAAGGCCTGTGGGAGCCTTCCAGCCCAAGCAGGGCTGGCAGTGGCAGGCCGGGTGGGTCAACCAGGAGGAGGCTGGTGGCTGGCAGGTCCAGCAATGGGTCTGCTGGGTTTTTGATACTTTCTATAGTTAGAGTCAGCTTGGGCTTTTTTTTTTTGCAGTTTTTGGTCAGGGCTGGGTTTGAACCCGCCACCTCCGACATATGGGGCTGGCACCCTACTCCTTTGAGCCACAGGCGCTGCCCAGCTTGGGCACGTTTTTCGAAAAAGAAATTTCTGTCTCTGCACCTGTGGCTTAACGGGCTAAGGCGCCAGCCATGTACACCTGAGCTAGTGGGTTCGAATCCAGCCTGAGCCTGCCAAACAACAATGATGGCTGCAACCAAAAAATGGCCGGCCGTTGTGGCGGGCGCCTATAGTCCCAGCTATTTGGGAAACAGAGGCAAGAGACTCACTTAAGCCCAGGAATTGGAGGTTGCTGTGAGCTGTGATACCACAGCACTCTACCCAGGGTGACAGCTTGAGGCTCTGTCTCAAAAAAAAAAAAAAGAAATTTCTTAGACGAGTTTTTCTTGAGAATCTATGAAATTCATCAGTTTGCTGGTAAGGAATCCAGTAAGGTGACCAAACAAGCCACTGTAGAGAGGGCTTGAGAAGGAGGGTGAGAGGGTCACAGGCTATGGGCACAGACTACCTCCTAAGCAGGAAAGAATGTGGTTCCTTTTGGCCAAATTCTAACATCATGTGAGCAATGATTGATCAGTTGTCACAGAAACGCCCATTGTGGCAGGTGGCCTGGATACCGGTCATCAAGAGCAGAGACACATGAGGAGGACGTGTCTGTGTCTGAATTGGAACCCTCAGGACTGTCTCACAGGCTGATTTACAGATGGCTGGACAGTGTCACTGCAGGCCAGTGGCTGGCCTCTGAGTGCCTGGCAGGAACAGGGGGCAGGTGCAGGCCACCCCCAGAGTCTTAGAGAAGTGGCCTTGAGCTGGCTGTGGCTGTGCACCAGCCCTCCTCCAACTCCTAGCACCTGCTAATCCGGCCTCTCCATCACTTCCTTGCTGGACACCCTCTGTGGTCCATTGTCAACTCTCAGGATGACAGTGTTAGACCCTCCTGTGGGTCTGGCCAAGGCCCAGCTATGGCATTCATCCCCATGTGTCCTCCCTGAGTTCCTGGGGGCCTGCATCCACAGCGCGCCAGGTCTGTTGCCTGCTGGGAAGAGGTGCCACTGCCTCCTGCTTTCCCTTGAGGGGTCATCTCTGTCTGCCCTGGGGCCCAACTCCATGCTAGCCTCTTTGGCTGGGGCCTCTGGGTTCCTAGGTGGGCACTGCCTCTGTGGTGCTGGCCTGTGCCAGAGGCATGTGGCAAGGCGAGGCTTGGAAGCCCTGCCTGAGTCAGAGGCTGGCCCCTTGTCTGTATTCCCAGCATGCTTGATGTCATGCTTTTGCTCTTCCTGCTGGCTGGGGGAGTGCCAGCATACAGAGTGGCTCCTGCCCCTGCAGCTCTGTGGTCAGTGGGTGCAAGACAAGGTAGAAATGCTTTCACGGCGGTGCTGTGTGGAAAGCTTCTTGTTGGACTCTTGCTGGGATATTAGGATTTGATAGCAAACGTGGGATGTTTTATTACTGTCTGTAAGGACCCCATTTCTGTTGGTGATCCAGGCTGAGTATCCTTTATCTGAAAATGCTTAGGACTAGATGTGTTTCATATTTCAGAGCTTTTTCAGATTTTGGATATTCGCGTTTTACTTACTGGCAGGTCATTCCTCGAACAGGGATCTGAAATCCAGACGCTCCAGTGAACATTTCCTTTGAGCATTGTGTCAGTGCTCAGAAAGTTCCAGATTTCAGAGCATCTCAGATTAGGGGTGCTCGTCACATGGCCATTCTGAGCAGGGCTGTAGAAGGGCAGGGTCAAGGCTGGCTGGAAGAGGGGGGCCTGGGAAGTGGGCGGGAAAGCCAGAGTTCTCTCTTCTCCCTGCCTTTACCCTTCCTTAAGGGCAGTGTGGAAGGACCCCTGGTGGCTGTTGTCCTCGACCAGGTGAGAGGGGCATTCTCCGTCACAGCTTGGCTGGTGGGTTGCATGGTGCTTTCCTGATAATGTATCATCAATGAAATAAACAAGTTATTAACTGAAGGAGGGTGCATCAGAGATGTGATAGTTAGGAGAGGAGAGATGGGGGCTGAGGAGATGGCGGTCACTGTGCTGCAGTTAGTGTCAGAAAGGGCCGGGTGAAGGTGCAGGGTGGGTGAGGAAGAGAGTAAATGGGGGTCAGGAATGCACCAGGCAGCCATGGGCACGGTATTCCTGGAAGTCCATTGAGGCCCAGGGGCCAGCAGTGAGGAGGGCAAGGGCCTGGCAGGTGAGATGCCAGGGGACTGCAGGTCCTGGGGGGAGAGTCAGACCAGATATGGATGTGTGGGCAGAGGGGAGGGAAGGGTATCATGACACCTTGCAGTTGCACAGAGAGGGACAGGGACCCGCTGAAGTTTGGCCCTTGGGGCTTTACGTGAATTGCTGCAACATTTGCTACAAGATGCACAATATTCTCGTGCAGGTTTAGAGAAAGGAGAGTCCAAATTGCCTGGCGATCTTAGATGGACACATGAAACTTCCCTTATGTCTGAAGCTGGTCACTTAGGGTTTCAAGTATTCAGGAAATCAAAGCTTGCCAGCTGTGATGCCTTTTATTTGTAAGACATGGTGCCTTATTTGCTGGAACCAACATCACATTTGGGGAAGTGTCTAGCATAATGATAGGCACAAAATAGATATTTGGTGAATTGAATTAATTCTGGTCATTTCCTGAAAGAAGTACAGGATATTTTAATAGCGGGTTATTTCATGCATCAGAGTTGGTCTGGTCTTCAGACATCATGTGAATGTTTAGGGGTTCTTTCATTTCCTAAATGCTTATAAAATTGTGTAAAAGCGGCTCAGCGCCTGTGGCTCAACGGACTAAGGCACCAGCCACGTACACCTGAGCTGGCGGGTTCGAATCCAGCCCGGGCCGGCCAAACAACAATGACAGCTGCAACCAAAAAATGGCCGGGTGTTGTGGCGGGCGCCTGTAGTCCCAGCTACTTGGGAGGTGGAGGCAGGAGACTCGCTTGAGCCCAGGAATTGGAGGTTGCTGTGAGTTGTGATGCCAGGGCACTCTATCCAGGGTGA
>CAUYRH010035640.1:0-16662 GCA_963574655.1 Perodicticus potto
ACAGCCGGGCATTGTGGCGGGCGCCTGCAGTCCCAGCTACGTGGGAGGCTGAGGCAAGAGAATCACCTAAGCCCAGGAGTTGGAGGTTGCTGTGAGCTGTGTGACGCCACGGCACTCTACCGAGGGCGATAAAGTGAGACTCTGTCTCTACAAAAAAAAAAAAAAATGTTAAATTTTATTAAACTGTGTGATGGGACTATGGGTATTTTGATTTTCTTGTTATGACTATTTTTTAAGTTTTCTGCAACTAATAAATATTATTTAAAATGAGAAAATAGATCAAAATTTATGTATGTGGACAAAGAATGAAATAAATATATAAAAATGAAATTAATTTTTATTTAAGTGGTAAAATAATACTTTTTTGGTCTTTAATGTGTCTTTAAATACAAAACTTGGAAATCACATTTCAAACGATACAGTTGTGTTCATGGAGAACTCAAAAAATCTATAGATGATTTATCAAACATAAAGTCTTTATATAAAAGCCAATTGCATTTTTATATAGCCGGAAAGCAATTTATAAAAAGAAATCAAATTAAAAAAAAGATTGGTGGTGCCTGTAGCTCAGTGGATAGGGCGCCAGCCACAAACACCAAGGCTGGCAGGTTCGAACCCAGCCTGGGCCAGCTAAAATAATAACATTTGCAACAACAGCCACAACAAAATAGCTGGGCATTGTGGCAGGTGCCTGTAGTTCCAGCTACTAGGGAGGTTGAAGCAAGAGACTCTCTTAAGCCCAAAAGTTTGAGGTTGCTGTGAGCTGTGATGCCATGGCACTCTACCGAGGGTGATAAAATGAGACTCTGTCTCAAAAACTAATTAATTAAATAAATAAATAAAAGATATTAGTCACAAAAGAAATTAAAAATATGAAGTACATAGAAAAACTTTTTTCAAGAGAGGAGCAAGAATGTTATGGAGAAGACTTTAACATTTTAATTGTTGAACACAGCTGGTCTGTTTTCAAACTGGGTGGCTCTCCTGAATTCATGGAAAAAACTAAAATCAAATTCTTCTCTATTTTTCTCTATTTTCTACTGTATCCCCCAAATCAGCGTATGAGCTATTAAGAATTTAAATATGCTGGAGGGGAGGGGAGGGGAGAGGATGGGTGGAGAGATGGTAAATGGTGGGATCACACTTATGGTGCGTCTTAGAAGGGTACAGGTAAAACTTACTAAATGCAGAATACATCTGTTTTCATACAATAACCAAACAAATCTCATGAAGATTATGTCGAACAGTTGGATGAAAATATATCAGATTGTATATGAAGCCAGCACATTGTACCCATGATTGCACTAATGTACACAGCTAAGATTTAATTAAAAAAAAAGAATTTAAATATGCAAAACAAAACTTAAAAACTTTTAGATGACAATATATGATAATAACTGTATGACCTCCGGGAGGAAAAATATCTTCCTTCCTTTCTCCCTCCTTCCCTCCCTTCCTTTTTTTCCCTTTCCTTTCCTTTTGAGATAGGGTGACAAGGTCATGATCTGTTGCCTAGGCTAGAGTGCCAGTGGCATCATCATAGCTCACTGTAACCTCCAGCTCCTGGGCTCAAGTGATCCTCTTTCCAGCCTCCTAAGAAGCTGGGACTATAGGTATATGCCACCATGCCCAGCTAAGTTTTTCTATTTTTTGTAGAGATGGGGGTCACACTCTTGCTCATGCTGGTCTTAAACTTCTGCCCTCTTGCCTTGGCTTTTCAGTGTGATTACAGGCAGAAGCCACTGCACCTGGCCAGGAAAAGATTTCTCAAGCAAGATTTTGCTCTTAAAAGGAAAATAATTTTATATTTTACAATGTTGGAAGCAAGATTTTTCCCTGTGAAAATCCACCTGAAAATTTGGAGAAGATATTTGTTACATACGTCTAACAAAAAAATTAGTGATTGAAATACATAAAGGCAACCTATACATTATTTTTAAAAATGAATGGCAAACAGAACAGTTTGAAAAAACAATGAAAAAATTTTTTCAAAATATATTAAAAAAAGAATTGACTTCATTTTGTATGACTGAACATTCATATACCCTACAATCTGCTGCAAATTTTCCTCCTGCATATATTCCCAAAGGAATGTTAGCATGTGTGTACCAGGGGACTTGGACAAGGGTATCCATTTGTTTGTAAAGGCAAAAACTGGCAACAACACGGATAAATGGGAGAATGAACAAATAAATGTGGTATATAACTGTGAAAATGAAGAACTATACTGTATACTCATCAACATTCATCATGTTGAATAAAAAGAGCCAGTCACAAAGGACTAATTATAGAAAGTTCAACATTAAGCAAAATCAAACAGTACACTAGTTAGGGATAAATGCTTATGTGGTAAAACTATAAAAAGGACAATAAAGGGATGATGAACCCAGAACAGTCCTTTTCTCGAGAAGCCAGCTTTCTAATTGGGGAGATGACTCATTCACATGTGCTAAATCGCAAGTCCTTGGAAAGAAGGAAGATGCCTAGATTGGGGACAGGTACTTGGGACTTCAAAGGTATTCTAATGTCTGATGGTCGGTATACCGGTATCCATTTTATTTGTATGTTATAATATTTTTGGCATTACATATTTATTTATGTTTTTTTTGTTGTTGTTGTTGTTAAAGAATAAAAACATTGAAAATGAGAGAAAACTTTACCAGGACCTGTTTGAGTAGTCTATAGGTTCCTCTTAGGGACAGTACAGCTTAGGTTTCTGAGAGAGGTGACATTTCTGAGTCTCAGTTTTCTAATTTATCAAGTGAGGTTAATACTTGATGTATTGTTAGGACAAAATTTGATTGTATTAAAAAATCCTAGCTTATGAACTGCCATCTATTAAATATATATTTGTATTGTTATTAAAATATTATTCTTCACTAGTGAAGAGATTTAAAAATAAAAATAGAAATCAAAACCAGTCTTTTGATCTGAAATATACTGAGGTTAATATTATCTTAGAGTTGCATTATTTATAATATTGCTCCCAAGTGTGAGGAGTATGTTTTGATTCAAAGAACTCATGATGAATGCTGTATGCCATCAAACTTTCTTCTCTCTTTTTTTTTTTATTATTTTGTTGTGGTTGTTGTTGTTGAGACAGAGTCTCAAGCTATCACCCTTGGTAGAGTGCCGTGGCGTTACAGCCCACAGCAACCTCCAACTCTTGGGCTTAAGTGATTCTCTTGCCTCAACCTCTGATGTAGCTGGGACTACAGGCACTTGACACAACACCCGGCAATTTTTTTTTTTTTGGTTGTAGTTGTAATCACTGTTTGGCATGCCTGGGCTGGACTCGAACCTGCCAGCTCCCGTGTATGTGGCTGGTGCTCTAGCCGCTTGAGCTACAGGCACTGAGCTGGTCATCAAACTTTCTTATGGCCCATTTTGCCTGGGGTATTTACTCATAACTTGCATTTTGTCCATCTCTTCAGTCTTGATTACCAGGCACTACTATGGATCTTCAGGCAATAGCTGTTGATATTAATCACCTCCCATCAAATGTAGATAAAGGAGAAAAGGAAGATAAAGTTCAAAGTCAAAGGGATTCAAGGCAACAGGTCTGGAGCTGACTGAGAAGTGACACCTTAAATTACACAAGGACTGGTGGACTGGCAGAGACCCCGCTCCTCCTGAGGTCAGGGTTTTATGTGGGCACAGCATCTGGACAGACTCTGTTTGGTGGTTCTATCTAGTGAATTGGCTTTACAACCCCAAAGAGGTGGATTTGAGGTAGCTTCCACTGACAAAAGTCAAATTGCTTTACAAAAAAAAAAAAAGGTTATGTTGCTAAAACTTTTGAACTAAAACGAGAAGACAGAATTTTCTCCAATCACAAGGAACCAAGAAAAAGATCACATTTCCTGGGTGCCCACTCAACTTACCACCCACTCGCTAGCTCCCCTTTAGCAACAGAAAGAAATCACAGTAGTGAATTAATAGTGCTGTGAGCCAGACTTTCCTTAACCCCTGGTGATTCAGCCTCATGGCTGGAGGAGGGGTAGGTAGCAAGTTCTTTAACACTAAGCGCCCTGGACTGGCTTTCAATATTAGACATCCGGAGTTTTTGAAAATTAACACTGGAACAAAAGTGACTATCATACTCCATGTCCCCTTCACCCGCCCTCAGTCAAAACTTTGTTTTAGGTTTCTTTGGGGCTGCTTAAAAAAAAAAAAAAAACAACTAATGGGTAACACTATCTAGAAATGGAGAAATCAAACCAATACTTAAGCGTGTTGCAGCAATTACGCTACCCAGGATTGATTTTACTACAAACTAAAGGAAAAATGTGTTTTACCATAAATAACACTCCTTAAACTCCCTAACCAGCGTTCTTCCTCTCTCTTTCCAGCATATCTATTTAATCACGCATGACTGCAGCAAGGTGATGCAATAGTTTCAATGTCACTGCCTTATCCAGGCCTGGAATGAGAAAACCTGTGTGATTAAGCAGTTGTAGATGCTCAGAGCATAGACCCTTGGGTCTAGGAATGGTGGCAAATTTCTTCCACTGAGCATGGTAGGGGTCCCAGTGCCTTCTATTAATCCACAGACAGGGCTCTAGGGCACTGTTCTGATCCTCCTGCCCTACAAATTTCTGAGATAAGGGTGTCATAAAAAATTCAATTTCAAGTCTCCTCACTCACTTTCTAGGTTTTCAAAACCTGAAGGACTTACCTATAACAATATACATGACCAGAGGGAAGCCCATTGACCACCAGTGATATTGAGAGCTATAAGATGCTCCATTGGCTATGAAACAACCATGAGATGCCCTATCCTTTTTAGTCCCCACTGACGTTGTCAGGATGATGTCTGTTGGAGATTCACTTCTAGTGGATGAGCTTCCCAGACCAAGCCTCACAGGGATCCCTCAGCTGAGGAGGGTGAATTGTTGCATTGACAATACAACTGTAAAAAAAACTACCTGAGATGGTTGTTCAGCCCAGCAGAGAATGAGGGAATTTTCAAAGGGCCACCCTCTGTGAAATTCATTACTATTATTCTCCAGCATGTGAAAGAACATTCTAGAAAGTGCCCAAAGGCTGCTCACCTACCAAAGGAATAAGGAACACAGGTCTGAGTTAAGACTGAAAGATATTTGGACAACTGTCCTCTCAGGAGGAGAGTTTGGGCCTTGGCATCCAGAGCTGAAGTGAGAAGTCACCTCACCTTCTTACCTTCTCTGAGCAACATCCTATTAGATTTGGATTTTGACATCACAAATCAATACGATCCTGTCCATGAAATCCATTTCACAGATGCTCTGTGAAAACACTTAAATATAGACTCTGGGCCAGGCATGGTGGTTCACACCTGTAATCCTAGCACTCTGGGATTGCTTAAGCTCAGGAGTTTGAGACCAGCCTCAGTCAGAGTGAACCCCCTTTCTAAAACTAGCCAGGCATTGTTGTGGCAGTCACCTGTAGTTCCAAATACTCAAAAGACCGAGGCAAGAGAATACTTCAGCCCAAGAGTTTGGGGTTGCTATGAGCTATGATGCCATGGCACTCTACCCAGGGTGAGAAAGTGAGACTGTCTCAAAAAAAAAAAAAAAAATACATATATATATATATAGACTCTGTTTTACAGTTACAAGTATGTTCCCACTGTTAAAGAAGAAAATTGGCCTCAACTTTTTCTTAACGATGTTAACATTTACTTCAAAAAGGAAACTCTGTTATTTAACCTTTGTGCACTTGATTTTTCCACACAGCCTTCTCGGGAACTGGGGTAAAGGTAGTTCTTTATGGACAGATAGTTCTTTTAATTTCATACTGCTTCTAAAACTAGGTACTGTACTGAACGGTGTTGTTATTTATAATTTCTTTATAGCAGATGTTTGCTGAAGGTATGTTTATTTTGCTGAAAAATGTGATGAAGGATTTGGGAGGTGAGTGCTAGACTGGAGTATAGTTGTTTATCAAATTTATCAATCTTAGGATGTCCTCTTTGGTCTTGCTCAAGAAAGTCTTTTCTATCTTCAAGTCAGAAAAATATTAACCTGTATATTCTCAGGGATTTAAAGTTTTGTTTTTGACATATAAATTTTATATTCTATCTAGAATTGACTTCTGAATGTGGTGAGAGCTAGGACTCTAAGGTAAACTTCATGTGTAATTATAATCAGTCCTCCAACTCCTTTGTTTTTTTTTTTTTTTTGAGACAGAGCCTCAAGCCGTCACCCTGGATAGAGTGCTGTGGCATCACAGCTCACAGCAACCCCCAATTCCTGGGGTCAAGCGAGGCTCCTGCCTCCGCCTCCCAAGTAGCTGGGACCACAGGTGACCACCACAACCCTGGCCATTTTTTGGTTGCAGCTGTCATTGTTATTTGGCGGGCCCGGGGGCTGGATTCGAACCCGCCAGCTCAGGTGTACATGGCTGGCGCCTTAGCCCGTTGAGCCACAGGCGCTGAGCCCCAACTCCTTTGATTAAAGATTCCGTCATTTCTCTACTGTACAGCTATGACACCTGTGTCACATGACAAATTTCCATGTATGCATGTGTCATATGAGGCAATACTCAACCTTACTGATGAGCAAGGAAATCCAAATCAGGACTGTTGAGACATAATTTTACACTCTCTTGCCTGGCCTCTTTCTTCTGTTCTGCCAAAACTTTGTCCCTGTGCCAATACTAAACTGTATTATTCATAATACATTGTTATTCTAGGTTCTAACCAGCTGCCTCTTGGCATATTATTGATATATTTCTAAATACAGTTGGATTGCTTTTCTTAGTTTGTTTCCTATTTGTAATACTTTTACGGACGGCTGAACTGGATCTATGATTCCCCTTTTTCATTCTATCCATGTCTAAAATCGGTGGCAAGGTCGTAAGAATTCACAGAATGAGATGTGGAGTGTTTCTTCTTTCTCTGGGACTTGTAGAGATAATATGAGGGATTGGCCTTAAGAAAATATTTTTTTTAAAAGATTACAAAAGTAATACCAACTCACAGCCAAAAACTGTTAAAAACTAGAAAAAGAAAAAACATCATTTTTTCTAAAAAAAGAAGAATGGAAATAATGTACAGCAGTACCACCCACAAAGTATTGTTAAATATATTTTGTTACATTTCTTTCAAGAACTTATTGTAAATCTCTGAAAGGTATGTTCAATTTACTCTCCATCTCTCCCTATAGCTATACAAATACACACACATACACTCACACAGAATTAGGATCACAGCAGCTTATACTATTTTAGCTACTTCTTTACCACATCATTAGCACTCCCTGTGCCATTATATTTTCTTCAATCACTGGAATTTTAGTAGATGTGTATTAAGCAGATTGTTCAAATAAATCCAAGTCAAACTCCTTTTGGGTCCCAAGTAAAATTTCTTATTTTTTTTAGATGAGTGGTTAATGTTTAAAAACTCAGTACAGTAACATATTAGTACCTATTTTCATTTCCTGTTAGGCCTTTTGCACCTGCAGCCTTTATTCTTAGCTCCATCCTGATCTTGAGCCAGCTGGCTTGACCAAGACTTGAAGTACATCAAGTACCATAACCCCACTCATAGGTACAACCTTGAATTAGGGTTGGATCCAATGCTATTGTGCCTGGGTGGGCACCAACACCTTTGAGCTGCATCCTTTCTCTTCTTCCTGGCCTGCATTGTACTTGCTCGGCTCCTATCACTGGATGGTTTGTCCTGATTAACACTGAAATTCCCCCATGCAGGCCTGGAGCCAGGTCAAGGCCTGCACTCTGCTTCTCTGGAGCCTTGACAATGTGATTCCTTATTGCTAAATTCATGTATTCTGTTGGTCAGTAAGTCAAGTCAATAAAAATATATTGACGCCTACCCTATGCCAAGCTACTAGGCAGGGGATGCGACTGCGTGGACTTTCATTATGGTCTGGGATGTCATTCTAGGTAGACCCTCATCAACTCTATCAAATGCCTGATTCTGAAAATCACCACTGTCTGGAACTCTTGGGTACTGATAACATGTCAAGCTTACTACATCCCTTTGACACAGAAACTTGAAAATATAGCTGCCCATTTTAGGTTCCAGTTCAGGTTAGTCCCCCAGTAAATCTGGTTTGCTTTCCTATCCTCATGTTCCCCTTGCCAAGATCTGCCAAGATGGCAGACTTTTTAGTGTGTCTTTCTGACCTTGACAACATTTATAGTTTACAAAAACATCTTCATATGTATTTTCCCATTCTAGTTTTTTTTTTTTTTGAGATAGGTCTTGCTCTGTCACCAGGGCTAGAGTGTAGTGGCATTATCATAGCTCACTGCAACCTCAAAACTCTGGGCTTATACCATCCTCTTGCTTCAGCCTCCCCAGTAGCCGGGCCTAAAGGTGGCACCCAGCTAATTTTTGTGTTCTTTTGTAGAGATGGAGTCTTGCGGGCAGCACCTGTGGCTCAGTCGGTAGGGTGCTGGCCCCATATACCGAGGGTGGCGGGTTCAAACCCGGCCCCTGCCAAACTGCAACCTAAAAATAGCCAGGCATTGTGGTGGGCATCTATAGTTGCAGTTACTCGGGAGGCTAAGGCAAGAGAATCACCTAAGCCCAGGAGTTGGAGGTTGCTGTGAGCTATGATGCCATGGCACTCTACTGAGGGTGATAAAGTAAGACTCTGTCTCTACAAAAAAAAAGAGATGGGGTCTTGCTATGTTGCCTAGGCTGGTCTTGAACTGATGACCTCAATAAAGCCTCCTGCCTTGGCCTCCCAAAGTGCTAGGATTACAGGTGTGTGTGAGCCACTAAGCTCAGCCCCTATTCTAGTTTTGAATCTTAAAATAACTCTGTGAGGTAGGATTGGAGGTTTGCCATAATCAATTTCTGTTTCACTGAAGAGGAAATTGGCTTTAAGAAGTCTAATGATGGATTTATGGTCACATAGTTGATCAATGACCTCTTTAGGACTTGAACGCAAACCTTGTCTCTTATTTCAGTGTTCATTCCACTTGATAGGGCTTGAGGGGGTTGGCTAACCTTCACTTTGAGCAGACCTTACAATTCATTTCAGGAAGCAGCCAATTCTCCAGCATAAAGGATTAATGTGTTAGACCTCCCAAGACAACACTTTAATCTCCAGATAATTACTCAAGAGGTATAAACATTAGATATTCTTCAGTTAATAGGATAAAAAATCAGTAGGTGTAAAAGATCTTTGAGCACCCGCCCTTAAATTTCTCCTGGTCTCTTGCAGGTAAAGCCAACTCCATATGTGAGAATATGCTTCTTAGCTAGGCACAGACTTATTAAGGGGAAATCTCTGAACAACATTTCTTTCCTTTAAAATTTAATTTTATACTGAAAAGGAATAATTACACATATGCACGGGATACGGGTTCTATTTCGCATAGGCATATAATGTATAATCATCCGATCAGGGTAATCAGGCTATCCATCCGCTCAGACAGTCATCATTTCTTTTTTGGGGGGAACATTTCAAATCTTCTCTTCTAGCATGTTGAAATACATATCTGTACAGTGTTTCTGCAGATCCAAGATGACTAGGCTACTTCAAAGTGGGAAAGTTACCCCAATCTGGGTGGTGTTAGCTGCCACCACCTGCCTGAAGCTTTCTGAGCACGCCTTCCCGTGTCAGGGCTGAAGGCCTGGAAACGCCATTTCTAGCAGAGCGTTTGTCTAGAGTTCCCATCTGAGATGAACTCACTAGAGATTTGGAAAGAAAAAGAAAAAGAAGGGTCATTATCCTCTGGTGACTGATGTAGCGCAGATAGCGGGTATAAGAAGAAAGACAGTGTTACTCCTTCAGTTTCACAGTTTGAAAGTTAGTGGCAATTTTTCCTGGGCTTCCCTTTCCTTCAGAATTCTCTCACTTGTCTTAGTATCACATTTCCTATATTAAATCCTTTCCCTCTTAGAATTGCTAATGAAGTGTCTTTTTTTTTCTTTCCTAATGAAATTTTGACCAGTTGTCCCGCTGTCCCCATGGTGTAATTCTGACATTCACCTTTGTTTCTTTCTCTGGATGGGAGCTCTGGAAGGCATGGCTGAGTCTTGGTTATGTTTGTATACCCAATGCTTGCAATGCAAAAGATACTCAACAGATGTTGTTAAAACATAAAGAATAAATTTGAGTTGGGGGAAGGTGAGATATTTTGAAATAAACGAAGAATAGAATATCCTGAGTAGGGAGGAAAGAAAATCTTCAAAATGTTACCCTTTAATTCTATTTTTTTTTTTTTTTTTTGTAGAGACAGAGTCTCACTTTATCGCCCTCGGTAGAGTGCCGTGGCATCACACAGCTCACAGCAACCTCCAACTCCTGGGCTTAGGCTATTCTCTTGCCTCAGCCTCCCGAGTAGCTGGGACTACAGGCGCCCGCCACAACGCCCGGCTACTTTTCTGTTTTGCAGTTCGGCCGGGGTGGGTTTGAACCCGCCACCTTGGGTATATGGGGCCGGTGCCCTACTCGATGAGCCACAGATGCTGCCCAAACTTTTTTATTGTTTTTTTTTTTTTTTTTTTTTTTTTTTACTTTTTAGCAGTTTTTGGCTGGGGCTGGGTTTGAACCCACCACCTCTGGTATATGGGGCCGGCGCCCTACTCCTTTGAGCCACAGCTGCCGTCCCTAATTCTATTTTTGTTTTTTTTTTGAGATGGAGCCTCACTCTGTCACCCTGAGAAGCTCACACTCTTAAGCTTGAGCAATCCTCTTGCCTCAGCTTCCTAAGTAGCTGGGACTACAGCATATGCCCCTATTCTATTTTTAGTAGAAACAGGATGTTGCTCTTGCTCAGGCTAGTTTTGAACTGCTGAGCTCAAGCAATCCACCCGCCTAAGCAATCCTCCCAGAGTGCTAGGATTATAGGCTTGAGCCACCACACCTGGCCATACTCTTTAATGTTAGAATTACCTTGTGTGTGTCAACTAGCTGTTAGCATTTAAGCACTATCTTGTCTAAAAAATTTGATGTCCCCCAAATGCTGTTTATAACTAAGTTGGACCTTCACAAGAATATTTGTACATAGTGTAAATTAGTGTTGTCATGCTTAATTAGCCTTCGAGTCAATGGTGAAATGTCTCCCAGGTGAGATCTATCAGTGGTGATCACCAAAGAGAACTACCCATATGTTAAAAAACTTTTCAGGGCGGCACCTATAGCTCAGTGGGTAGGGCGCTGGCCACATACACCAAGGCTGGCGGGTTCGAACCCAGTCTGGACCTGCTAAACAACAATTACAACTGCAACAACAACAAATAGCCAGGCGGGCACCTGTAGTCCCAGCTACTTGAGAGGCTGAGGCATGAGAATTGCTTAAGCCCAAGAGTTGGAGGTTGCTGTGAGCTGTGACGTCACAATACTCTACCCAGGGTGACAGCTTGAGACTCTGTCTCAAAAACAAACAAACAAACCCTTTCAGTCCATAGTTGGAGGTAGAAAGGCTGACCATGGGCAAAACGTGAAATTCTGATCCCTAATAAACACTTTGCATTTCAAATACCATCTCAACCCATCAGGCATTGGGATAAGCATTTTAGACATAGAAAAGTAAAACTTCTCTAATTTAAGAAATTAATGACAAACAAGTTAATAATTGCAAAATAGTGACAAAAGTTGCACAGGGTTTAATGGGAGCACCTAGGAAAAGCAGCTACCAAACTCTGGGTCAGGAGTTGTGGCATTCTTGGATTCAGTGGGTGTACACGGAGGCAGAGAGCCACAGGCCCACATCACAATGGGCCTGCGGTCCACACTAGGGGGCTGAGCGTGGGAGTCTATTGAGGGCCGTTAAGAACAAGTCCTATGGGGTGGCGCCTGTGGCTCAGTGAGTAGGGTGCCAGCCCCATAAACCAAGGGTGGTGGGTTCAAACCCAGCTCCAGACAAACTGCAACAGCAACAACAAAAAGATAGCTGGACATTTAGGAGGTGCCTGTAGTCTCAGCTACTTGGGAGGCTGAGGCAAGAGAATCGCCTAAGCCCAAGAGCTGGAGGCTGCTGTGAGCTGTGATGCCATGGCACTCTACTGAGGGTGACAAAGTGAGACTCTGTCTCTAAAAAAAAAAAAAAATAAGAACAAGTCTTATGGTCAGTGAAGTGCTGCTCAGAATGTAGGGACCTGGACTTCAAGTCCTTAACCCTGAACTTCTCCATATCTAGGATATTCCACAGGCCCCCAGGGGAGAACATGGTTACACAGACATTTAAAAAGATGCCCCAGCTGCAATGTAGAGGATGATTTATAAAGCTCATGAGTGAAAATGAGAGGAACAACTACAAAGCTGTTTGGGTGGAGCAGGTGAGAAGTATTCTAGTGATGGGCTGCAGGGTTTTAGAAGAGCTGTCAGGTTCAAAAGGTTCCAAATGAACAGAATTTTAACCCTTCTTCTCCTTTTTGTTTTTTTTTTTAATTAAAATTCTTTTGCATTAAAATTTTTTCTGGACATTTTATTTCATTTGTATTAAATAATATTTTATACTAGAATCATCTATTTACCTGATGCTCTGGAATACAGGTGTACTACATTATTCTAACAACTGTTAGCAAATTTTCTGATTATCGAGTACGATCTTTGACATATTTTGGGCTTGGAAGAGACATTAGTGTGTTTACTCAGATGTCAAATTCCAATTTGTCCTTTTCTTAAAATACGAAATTATACATAGAGAACAAAAGAAGCAGAAAGATGGTCTAAGTAATACGTTTCTAAACTCTGTGGTTAAATAATTATGGCACATTTTTCACAGACCCACCAATTATTTTGCTGGCCCTAAGGGCAGCTTGTGCTGGGCCCAGGGAGTTGACCTTCAGATGGAGCCAGAGGCCTCTGTGTAATTTCCTCTCTACTCTTTGGAACTGCTCCTGTTTATTTATTTTTTTTCCTACTGTAAAAAAGACTGTTCCTTTTTAATACCTGTGGTGATTGTTTTTACTTTAAAGTAGATCATTTAAGAACCACAAACTTGTTACTATCTTTAAATTTTCCAGAAGGGATAGAACTACCACCAAGCATTTAAATGTTCTGACCTTAAGTTTAAATCATTTTCAAGTTTAAGTCTTCTAAAGATGATCATGAAATGTATGATCAGGCTAGCTACTTTCTATTTCCTGACTCATTATTCAACTGGAAAATCTATAAAACTGGAATTCACAGAGAAGCATTATATATTCAGGAAACTAGTTTAGTATTTAACCAACATGCTCATTGATTTCACCCTCATAAATCTGTTGGTGTGAGGGGGTGTGGGACAGCCTCAACTTGAAAGGTTTCATGGGTAGGCCCTTGAGTAAAGTTCAGGTCTCTAAAACCTGAGCAAAATTTCACTGAATCATAGGACGGAAAGATGATAGAATACCCAGACACACCGATAAGTGCTATTTTAAATGCAAGAGGTGGGTGAATGGGACCGTGCAAGAGAGACCGACTCTCTCTCTCTCTTAGCCATGTCAGGACTCCGAGTTTCTTAATACTGAGAAACTCATGCTTGGGTTTCTGGTGCTTCTTCAGACTTAAATTACACCTCCTCTTCTGATTCCTGCATAGTCTGACAGTAGCTGAATGTCCTTCTTACTGTAATAAAGTATTCTAGCCATATTTGAAACCACACATGTCAAATTTCATTCTAACAAACTAAAGATTTCCATAATTACTAACTTTTGGGGGAGGTAGTAACATGGAAAGGAGATTTTCCTCTGAAGGGATTAAATGATAAATCAGGTCAGTAACAAAGTCACCAGAAGAGACAGTCCGTGAGTTAACAGAAGGTGTTGACAAGGATTAGAGGAAAGTGGGCCAGTCAAAAGATGGTCGTGGTTACACAAAGAACAGGGTAGGTCTCAAAGGCAGACGTTGGCAGGGGCCATTCCAGGCATTATACGTGGAGACAGTATCGTGAAGGACTCTTGCTGAATAAGACCTACTGAGACCTGGAGACAGACAAAGCCCCCCTGTGCTAGGTCCCCTAAATCTGATTCCAGGCTCAGCAGGCATCTGGGTAACAACCATTCCCACAAAGTGTGTCTCTTAGAAGGGGAGGCACTAACCAGAGAGTGCAGGTGGGTCTTTTGTAGTGGGTCTTTTGTAAATTGTCAATGCAGGAACGTATTTCTGATCTCGGATAATCTGATATTGCCTTTGGGACAGTGAGGCTTTGGGCCACTTTGAAGCCAAAGTACATTCACAATGGTAATAAATGTTACCCAGTGCTGGTGCAGATGAAGAGTTGGTGACCTGCAGAAGACGCCACCTGCCCTTTCTGATGACCCAGGTGTGTGCTGTAACTGTGTTCCCTTCCTCCTGATTGCCTTTGTGAAAATGTACCCTTTGGAATACTTGTGATTCCAGATCTTGTCTACGTATGAAATTCACTTAAAGATATAAACTTAGGCTCAGTGCCTGTGGCTCAAGCGGCTAAGGCACCAGCCACATACACCTGAGCTGGCAGGTTTGAATCCAGCCCGGGCCCGCCAAACAACAATGATGGCTGCAACCAAAAAATAGCTGGGTGTTGTGGAGGACACCTGTAGTCCCAGCTACTTGGGAGGCGGAGGCAAGAGACTCGCTTGAGCCCAGGAATTGGAGGTAGCTGTGAGCTGTGATGCCATGGCACTCTATCCAGGGTGACAGCTTGAGGCTCTGTCTCAAAAAAAAAAAAAAAAAAGATATAAACTTAAAGTAATTTAGTATCTGAGAGGGTCATTCTGGGCCACTTACGGATGAGAATCTCTGTGCACTGACACCACTTAAAAGCCCTCTGGGTGATTCTATAAAATGCATCCCAGGTTGAGAGCCTTAGCTGGGCCAGTGATAAAAAGAGCATTTTCTGGTAGGGTGAAGTGGAAAAGTTCCCTAATATATATTTTAACACATTAATGAGCATTTCACAGATGATGAACTCGAGACACAGAGATTTGCAGCAACTTGCTCAAGATCGAATAATGAATAGGTAATGGGGCTGGGATTTAAACCTAAATATTTTTTTCACGAAATATCAAATTCTTTCTAGGATATCTGGGAGAGTGCAGTACAGAACGCAGGGACTCTACCGGATTCTGGTAAAGGGAGAGAAAAGAGGGCAAGTGGATGGCAGAGAGGGTGTCCAGAGTGTGCGTGCAGTGGAGTTTCCCAGAGACTCTGTGACGTGAGATGACGTCATTGGTCCTGGTGGAGTCTTTGCTTGTGTCTTCTGTGCTTTGACATTTTCCCAGTTTTAATTTCTACAATGATCAATGTAAACAGATGGAATACACATAAGAAAAATTTCTTGGGGGTCCTGAACAATTTTTGAGAGTCTTGAGACCAGAAAGATATCCTTTCCTAGAGACTAGGAAGCCATAATATACAACCTACGTATGGGTGTGTATGTACATGTGTGTATGTGTAACATATGCATGTATGTAGTGGCAGGAGACAAGAAGGAATACTTAAGTTGGTTCAAATGATAAAGAGCATTGCATAACATGCTGGAAATTAGACTCCAAATCCTTTTGCTCTAATACCATTTAAAAATATTTTGGAACATGTATTCACAATTTATATATTATTTTAAATTAATTCTACTGTACTATTGAGCATTAAAAATTACACAAAATGAGAATCTGAAAACAACGAGATGGAAATAAAGTAAACAATATTTCAAAATCAATGTTTTATTAATGGTAAAAACACCTTTTGACCTCAGTAAGAAAAAATAATAAAGTTAATAAATGTGCTTTTTGTTAAAAAAAATTATCTAACTCTTTTGTGATAAAGCCATTCCAAAATCTAAGTTCGCTTTATGATAATCCTTTATGTTAATGACAGAGCTGAAAAAGATGCCTCAAGAAGATAGAAAAAAAGATAGAAAAAAATCACTGGGTGTGTCTCCTAATTTATGATTAATTGCATTTAATTCCCAGTTATCAAGTATGCAAAAGTTTTTGTTGAAGCTCAGCTAGTGAATTCTGTCTTCTTTGGTGTCAATTAGTTGGGAAGGTGTACAGATAAGCTAATATTTCCAACAAATGCATTCAAAACCCTTTGAAACCCTTCGTTTGGGTAATCTTTTTTTTTTTTTTGTAGAGACAGAGTCTCACTTTATTGCCCTCGGTAGAGTACCGTGGCGTCACACAGCTCACAGCAACCTCCAACTCCTGAGCTTAGGCGATTCTCTTGCCTCAGCCTCCCGAGTAGCTGGGACTATAGGCGCCCACCACAACGCCCACCTATTTTTCTGTTTTGCAGTTCGGCCGAGGCCGGGTTTGAACCCACCACCTTTGGTATATGGGGCCGGCGCCCTACTTGATGAGCCACAGGTGCCGCCCTGGGTAACTTTTTAAAGACTATAAAATTTGGTTTCTGAGTTTGTGCATGCAGATAAGAGATTGTATAGAAGGCACATCTACATGACCTCTGAATGGATGGATGAGCCAAAGCACCTCTGGCACCCCTTCCTCGCCCTCCCTTGTCCCCCTGCTGATAGTGCACAGAGTGACAGGGACCCACTGATGCTGACAAAGTTGGAGAGCACTCGCATAAATTCACATATCAAATATTAGCAAAATGTGATTTCTATCATAGCCGTTAGATTAAAAAATAAACTCAGAGGTCTATTTTCGTTTTCCCTTGCCGGGTCACACGCACCTTGTTTTGGAGTTTGGGAGCCCTGGAAAGCCATCGGGGATCTTCATTATAGGAAGGCAGGCCCAGGTGTATGACTGACAGGCACAGATAACCTGTA
>CAUYRH010035644.1:0-11479 GCA_963574655.1 Perodicticus potto
TAATTGTGTACATTGGTGCAATCATGGGGCACAATGTGCTGACTTCATATACAATCTGAAATATTTTCATTGAACTATTTAACATAGCCTTCATGGCCTTTTAATCGCTATATGAAGACATTTATATTCTACATTTAGTAACTTTCACTTGTACCCTTGTAAGATGCACCGTAAGTGTGATCCCACCAATCACCCTCCCTCCACCCATCTTCCCTCCTCCCCTCCCCTCCCTTGCCCCCCTCCCCATTTCTTGTGCTATATCTGGGTTTTAGCCTTCATATGAAAGCTATAGATTAGCTTCATAGTAGGGCTGAGTACATTGGATACTTTTTCTTCCATTTCAAAACTATTAAGTATGGAGTATAAATGTTTTATTATAACAAATAAGTAAGCAAGGAGATGGTTATATTAATCAGTTAGATGTAAGCATTCCACATTGTATATCTAAAAGTTGTTCCTTTTTCTCTCTCTTCCCTTATCCCTTTTGTCTTTTCCAAAACTAGACCCTAAATTGATCATCCCTTCCCTATCACTTAGTCTTTGGAGCCCACTCTTAAAGCAGAGTGTATGGGAAATACTCCTCCAAGGGGAAATATCAGTTTCCACTCTTATTCGGAAACAAAACCATAAATATATTTCTAATTTTTCCAATGATTTATGTAGGGAATGGTCATCTTAGAATAATAATTTGGTTGAGTGGGTATCAGAATTATTAACTGAATGTCTTTTTATATATGTAGGCATTTTCATCTAGAAATATGAATCTGCCACCATTCATGAGAAGAGAGGAGAATTGTTGAAAAAGAAAAAGAAAAAAAGTCACGTTTCATCTCATTTTTCTTATATTACTCTCTTGTTCCTCCATCCCCCAAGGAATACTATCTTTTAAAAATCAGTATTCATGGAAAGGCAGTTTCCACAGCACAAGATAACTTTATTACACTCACTTCACTTTTGTTTTATTTTGTTTTTGAAGAGAAAAATGAAACTTCCACCAAACTTGTATTTTTATTACTAAACAAGTGCTAACTTTGTCTTGAAATAGTAAAAATGAACAATTAGCTATGTTTTAATTGTAATAGGTTATAAAAATTTTTTCTAGAGAAGAGTTATTAATGAAATTAAATCATGGTTTTTTGACTCATTAATGTATCCTTGTAACGATCCCTTACTGTGATAATCCTGAGTTTTCCAATCATAAAATTTGTAGATAAAATGTTATATTTGACTGCATGTTCAATCTATATGTAAGTCCACAATAGGTGGGGAAAAGAACTCTGCAGTTTTTTACTATACCCTGAATTATATAATAATGATAGTTGCCACTTTTAAAATTTTCTGTTTGCCAAATGTTGCTAAATACCTTATGTACATTAAGTTTCACAAAAACCTATGACATAGGTAGCATCCACTTTCATAAACAATGTGTTCCTGAAAACATGTACAAAGTCAAATGTGGGATTCCCATACTAGAGAGCTAAAAAATAATTATAATGTTCTAAATAACATTTTACTTTTCAGAAAGTCTTTAATGAATAGAGTTTCTAGCATTTCAACCATTTTTTCTGATATAAACTGTCCGCTTCAGTCTGGTGAGCATCAGATAAAAGCAAAATAGCAATGCATATATCTATTACTCTTTCATTTGTATTACTATATTTTGCCATGTATAATGCACACTTTTTTCCCCAATTTTTGAAGGAAGAATAAGGATGTTCATTACATGTGGGTAGTACTAATTCTGTGCCTAAATAAATGTTTTTAGGCAGCAACTGTGGCTCAGCGAGTGGGGCGCCGGCCCCATATACCGAAGGTAGTGGGTTCAAACCCAGCCTCGGTTGAACTGCAAAACAAAAAAAATAAATAAATAAATGTTTTTAATTATTTTATTTATGCTTATGCATTAAAAGTACAACTAGAAAGCAGTAGCAGTATTTGCATGCAAAATAATACCCTGGGATATGGTAATCAGTTTTGTTAAACTTACAGTGAACTTGCAGCTAAAGCATTTCAGCCAACAGAAAGCAATGTATTTCTTTTTTTTTATTAATTAATTTATTTATTTTTGTGAGACAGAGTCTCAAGCAGTAGCCCTGGGTAGAGTGCTGTGGCGTTAAAGCTCACAGCAACCTCCAAATTTGGGCTCAGGCGATCCTCCTGCCTCAGGTTTTCTATTTTTAGTAGAGGCAGGGTTTCACTCTGGCTCAGGTTGGTCTTGAACCTGCGATCTCAGGCAATCCACTTGCCTCGGCCTCCCAGAGTGCTAGGATTACAGGCAAGAGCCACCACACCTGGCCACATATTTCTCTTCATACACTTTAGGCAGGAGCCAGCACTTTAGCTGATATTTTTAGAAAATTCCTTTATAATACAAAAAACAAGTACCTAACTATAAAACAAGCACTTTGAATTAAAAAATTAAAATGAGGGCAGCGCCTATGGCTCAAAAGAGTAGGGCACTGGCCCCATAGAGGGGCCAGGTTCAAACCCAGCCCTGGCCAAAAAAAAAAAAAAAACTGCATTAAAAAAAAATTAAAATGAAAGGTTATGTTTCTGGCTCAGCGCCCATAGCACAGTGGTCACAGCGCCAGCCACATACACCAAGGGTGGCAGGTTGGAATCTGGCCCAGGCCAACTAAACAACTGCAACAAAAAAATAGCTGGGCGTTGTGGTGGGCACCTGTAGTCCCAGCTACTTGAGAAGCTGAGGCAGGAGAATTGCTTAAGCCCAAGAGTTGGAGGTTACTGAGGGTGACATAATAAGACTCTATCTCAAAAAAAAAAAAAGTTTTGTTCCTGAAAGTTTGGGCCAAAAACATGGTTGCATGTTATACATAGGAATGCATTGTACATGCAAATGCAGTGCATTTTATATTCATTGCTAGTATTAGAATTATAATTTTTCCTCTTTTGCAAAATAAAGACAATTCAATACAATAGTCACTAATTTCATATACTAATTGTCTAACAGACTGGCTTTGTTTAACTCAGAGTATCCTCTCAGTCAATGAAATTTAAAATTTGGAATTAGAAGTGATAATGTAGGTATTTCTGCTGCAATTCCATACGTGTGTTCCTGGAATTCCTGATATTCCTCAGGATAATTAAAGTAACAGGGTTGATGAAAAAAAATTTACACACCACTCAGAATTTACAAAACATTATAAAAGCCCTAAAAAAATTATAACTCAATAAACATACTAGTACAATTAACTCTAGACCAGTTTTATAAAAATTAAGTTTCATCTAAAAACATTAATGTTTGGCTCGGCGCCTATGGCTCAAGCGGCTAAGGCGCCAGCCACGTACACCTGAGCTGGCGGGTTCGAATCCAGCCCAGGCCCGCCAAACAACAATGACGGCTGCAACCAAAAAATGGTCAGGCGTTGTGGCAGGCGCCTGTAGTCCCAGCTATTTGGGAGGCGGAGGCAAGAGAATCGCTTGAGCCCAGGAATTGGAGGTTGCTGTGAGCTGTGATGCCACAGCACTCTACCCAGGGTGACAGCTTGAGACTCTGTCTCAAAAAAATAATAATAATAATAAATAAAAAATAAAAACATTAATGTTTAATCTAATATTAATGTCTATAATCTAAAGTATATATTTTATCAAAATATTTTTTTTAAAGACTTGAAAATCTTTAGCTTTTTCATCTGCACTAGCACCTTCCCGGCTTGTTTGATGTACACTCACTTTAAGCCACTCAACATCTGTTGTTAAACCCAAGGAACTAAATGCTGGGAGATTTAATTTTTTTCCTTAACATCTTTGTACATTGCTAAAGACTTCTTTTTAACTGTAGAAAATCCACTCTGACCACTTCAGATCATTAACATGCTCAGAAAAAATGCATGTGATATAAAATCTTTCTTCTATTTACCAATTGCCCATAAGCTGATTCACAAATAATGTTTTTTGTAGTAAATATGTGTTAGTATTAACATGTATCAGTACTTAATACAGGTATTACTTAATAAGTGAGAAAACAGGAAGGTGATGTAACTTGACCTTGCTTGCACAGTCAGTACAAAAGTCAAGATTTGAAGACCAATGGCAGACTCCCTGGCTCCAATTTCCTAACTATTGTGTACACTGTCTACTCTGACTGAGTATCACCTGAATGCGAAATGTTTTGCCTTGCATTGACTTAGATCAGCACAGTCCAGTAGAAATATAACGTGACCCTCAAATATGATGTAAAATTTTGTAACAGTAAATTGTAAAAGACAATTAAAACTAAGTTGTGTTTTACTTTTATAAAAGTAAAAAGTGAGGGCAGCGCCTGTGGCTCAAGGGAGTAGGGCACCAGCCCCATATGCCGGAGGTGACGGGTTCAAACCCAGCACCGGCCAAAAACTGCAAAAAAAAAAAAAAAAAAAAAAACAGGTAAAATGAAATTAATTTAAATAAATTATTTCAACAGGTAAACAGTATAAAAAATTGTTATTCTTTCTTTGTATTAAATCCTTAAAATCCAGGGGATACTTTACAGTTAACACATCTTGATTTTCACTAGCCACATTTGAAGTGCTCAGTAGCCACAAGTGCTCTCTACAATTCAGTAGCACAGCCTAGATTCTAATTCTGTTTACTGAGGGGTAAACATTTTTAGGAAATAGCCTTACTAAAACAAAAGCAAGTAGAAAACACCTAACTCTCAACCTGTAACTTTTCTTTAAAGTTCTTTTTCTAAATCTAGAAACTATAATATATAGACTTGTTTTGAAAACATTTTATTTTCATTGAGAGAATCTGTTGTCACATTTCCAAGTGTTAATGTCCTTTATTAGCCATTGCTCAGTAATAGGTTAGCCTATAATTACAAAGTGAATCGGACAACTGAAGATCAGTACTTTACAGAATGTTTTTGTTGCTTTGAAATTTTTGATTGGAATTCCTCATAAAATGTGTTCCATGATTCTGTCTTATGTACAACAATTTATGCTCCATGACTGAAAGTCATTAGTGATATTCTCTTAGTCTGTTCAAGCTGCTATGACAAAATACCATAAACTGGGCAGCTTATAAATAACAGAAATTTATTTTTTGGCTCGGCACCTGTGGCTCAACAGGCTAAGGCGCCAGCCACGTACACCTGAGCTGGTAGGTTCAAATCCAGCCCGGGCCTGCCAAACAACAATGACGGCTGCAACCAAAAAATGGCCGGGTGTTGTGGTGGGTGCCTGTAGTCCCAGCTGCTTGGGAGGCAGAGGCTGGAGACTCTCTTGAGCCTAGGAATTGGAGGTTGCTGTGAGCTGTGATGCCACGGCACTCTACCCAGGGTGATAGCTTGAGGCTCTGTCTCAAAAAAAAAAAAAAAAAAAAAGAAAAGAAATTTATTTTTTATAGTTGTGGAGCTGAGAAATCCAACATCAAAGTATCTGCCGATTTAGTATCTAGCGAGGGCCTGTCTTCCTGCTGCAACCTCACTTAGTGGAAGGGGTTAGGCAACTCCCTGGGGCCTTTTTAAATGTGGGCAGTAATGCCCTGATCATCTTCTAAAGGCCCACCTCCTAATACAGTCATACTGGTGATTAGGTTTCACTTTGGGGGATATAAACATTTAAACCATAGCAGAGACATTCTCTAATTTTTGCTATTTTGCTGTTTAAGTAATTCTTTGGAGACTAATTCTGAGCTAACTCTTAAATCATATAAGCTGCTTTGAACAATGTAGCTTAGCTGCCTGTCTCTAAAATTCTTTATGAATCAAATTATGCACCTAGTCTTTTCTAAATTGGTTTCAGATTGATTGATTGATTTTAGGAGGGCAAGGCAAGGGGTGGAATGCTTCACTGTCTCATTTTAGGATGGCCTTGAACTCCTGGGCTCGAGTGATCCTCCTACTTCAGCTTTCCTGAGTAGCTAGGATTACAGGCACACCATTGTACCCACTTGGTTTCAGATTTGTTATTGTCTTTTCTAAAAGCATACCTTAAAAATATGCTTTAACTTTCAAAATTCAAAGCATTTTTAAAGTTCAAATAAGTCATAACAGTGTCTTTTAGTGTTATGTTTTGTTACTAATGTCTTTTGTGTGTGAAAATGAGTAGAGCATGTCTTTTGGATCACTACATTCTACACTACATTTGGATCACTGTTCATCAGATGGAGACATTTCAATTTCATGAACTTGTAAGATATTACTGCAAAAAAAAAAAAAAAACAGTTAAAACCATGTAGCATTATTGCAATCGTAGGCCTAAATACAACTTTCCTATTCAGCAGTTTGGCTTTTCAAGGCTTTCTTTACAAACTTATAGGATCATTTTATGCTGAATAACAGATACTGGTTAATGAGAGTTTGGCTGCATATTATTTTATCTGCTTTCCATTTGTATTCTTAGCTGATCAGGTGCCTCTCAAATATTATTCTTTGTTTCCTATCCACAGTTTCACCCAGTTCATTAGTATACCTTTGCAGTTAAATGGTATAAATTTTCATGGTAACATAAAAAAATGAAATCTTTGTTATGTGTGAATGTGGAGAGCTCTTTCTTCTTGAGCTAAATTGAGACCACAATCCTACCTTTAGATATACTTCTGAGAGCTGGTGGCTGAATGAAAAACACGCATTTCCCTGTACACCAATTTTCTTCTTTTAATTTGTACGTTAAAAGAATTTTTTTTTAAGAACATATTTTACGGCTCGGCGCCTGTGGCTCAACGGGCTAAGGCACCAGCCACGTACACCTGAGCTGGCGAGTTCAAATCCAACCCGGACTCGCCAAACAACAATGACGGCTGCAACAACAGACAAAAAAAATGGCCGGGCGTTGTGGTGGGCACCTGTAATCCCAGCTACTTGAAAGGCAGAGGCAAGAGACTTGCTCGAGCCCAGGAATTGGAAGTTGCTGTGAGCTGTGATGCCTCAGCACTCTATCCAGGGTGACAGCTTGAGGCTCTGTCTCAAAAAAAAAAAAAAAACATATTTTACGACTAGGTACAATGGCCCACACCTATAATCCTAGAACTCTGAGAGGCTGAGGTGGAAAGATCTTTTGAACTCAGGAATTCAAGACCAACGTGAGCAAAGCAAGACACCGTCTCTACTAAAAATAGAAAAATTAGCCGGGCACAGTGGTGTGTGCCTGTATCCCCAGTTACTCAGGAAGATGAGGCAAATGGACCACTTGAGCCTAGGAGTTTGAGGTTGCTGTGAGCTAGGCTAAGGCCATGACACTCTAGCCAGGATAACAGAGTGGGCTCTGTCTCAAAACAACAACAAAACATATTTCACATCTTCATTATAAACAAACTAGGAAATTTTTAAAATTTAAAGCATTTAATACTCTACCACCTAGAGATAGCCATTGTTACAGATTGCATATGTATATTCTTCTTTTTTTCTTTATAAGCTTTGAACCTTGCACCTGTGCTATCTTAACTAAGTTTATGCCAGTTATTTGATGATGAAGTTTGATGAGAATTCAGTCCCTCACTGATAGCACTGGAACTTCAAATAGTCCAAATGGTTATTTTTTGCCTTATTATATCTCCATTTGATCTGAGAAATCCTCATAGTGATAGAATTATTTTCTGGATCTGTTTATTTGTCTCAAACAAATTTAATCATCAAAGTGAATGGTTAAATAAAATCACCTTTTTGACATTGAAATGAATACCTATAATAATGCATTCTGTATCCAAGAAACTCTTGCTGCACCAGTCAACCAAAAAAATAAATTGATGTATCCATTGTTGTTTTAAAGTACACATTTTAAGGGTTTTGACAAATGTACAATGACATTTCCACCATTGTAGTATCATACAGAGTAGTTTCAGTGCCCTAAAAATCTGTACCCTGCCTTTTTATCCCTCCCTCCCTACTGACCTGTGGCAACCACTCATCTTTATACTGTCTTTATACTTTCTTCTTTTCCCAGTATATCATATATATCCTTTCCCAGTTGGAATCATGTAGTATATAGCCTTTTCAGATTGATTCTTCAACTTAACAGTATGCTTCTAAGTTTCTTCGAGTCTTTTCATGGCTCAATAACTTTTCTGTTGTTGTTGTTGTTGTTTTAGCCTGAGTAATATTCAGTTGTCTGGATATATTAGGGTTTATTTCTCTGTTCACCTGCTAAAGGACATCTTGATTGTTTCAAGTTTTGGTAGTTAGGAATAAAGCTTTCGTAAATATCCATGTACTGGTTTTTGTGGGGATGTAAGTTTTCAGTTCACTCAGAGGATTACAGGGGGTGCAGTTGCTAGATAGTATGGTAAAAGTAGTTTTGTAAGAAAGTGCCAACTTGTCTTCCAAAGCAGCTGTACCATTCTGTACCCCTCTAGCAATGAATGAGAGTTCCTGTTGCTGCACATCCTTGCCAGTGTTTGGTCTTGTCAATGTTTGGAATTTTAATCATTCTAATAGGTGTGTAGTGGTACTTCACTGTTTTAATTTGCAATTCTCTGATGACATGGGATGTTGAATATCTTACGATTATTTGCCATCTTTGTATCTCTGGGGAGGTATCTGTTCAGGTCTTTCATCCATTTTTGATCCCATTTTTTTCCTCCTGTTGAATTTTAAAAGTTCTTTGTATATATTGGATAACAGTTTGTTATCAGATCTGTCTTTTGTAAATATTTTCTCTCTGTAGCCTGGCTTATTCTCTTGACATTACCTTTTGCAGAGCAGAAGTTTTCAATTTTTATGAAGTCCAACTTATTTTCTTCATGTATTATGCCTTTGGTATTGTATCTAAAAAGTCATCTTCATACCCAAGATCATCTAGGTTTTCTCCTTTGTTATTTTTTATTTGTTAATTTTGCATTTTATGTTTAGGTTTATGATCCATTTTGAATTAATTTTTATGAAGGATAATAGATCTGTGTCTAGGTTAATATTTTTATATGTGAACGTCCAATTGTTTCGGTGTCATTTGTTGAAAAGACTATCTTTGCTTCATTAGATCGCCTTTGTTCTTTGTCATCAATCAGTTGACTTTATGTAGGTCTATTTCTTGGCTCTCTGTTCTATTCTAAGGTCTATGTGTTCTTTTACCACCACCGCACTGTCTTGATTACTATAGCTTTAGAGTACATCTGGAAATTAGGTAGTGTTAATCCTCCCAATTCGTTCTCCTTCAGTATTGAGTTGGCTACTTTCTGAATCTTTTGCCTCTCATTATAAATTTTAGAATCCATTTATCAATATCCACAAAATAACTTATTGAGATTTTAATTGAGAATGCATTGAATCTAGATAAAGTTGAAAAGAATTTTGACAGTAATTGAGTCTTCCTCTGCATAAACATGGAATATCTTTCCATTTATTTAGTTCTTTGATTTCTTTTGTCAGAATTTTATAATGTTCTTCATATAGATCTTATACATGTTTTGTTAGATTAATATTAATATGTAAGTATTTCGTGCTTTGAGATGATAATATAAATATGTTCTTAATTTTAAATTCCACTTGTTCATCTGTAGTATCTTCTTGATCTTTCAAGCAATTAATGGATGTCTGGAAGTTGATGTACATAACTATTCAGAAATGTTTTGCCACCTGAAACCTGTGAGGAGGTAAGCATCGCAGTCCAATCTGTAATTAGTATTGGGAGGAGAATTGATTATGCATTTGATTAATTTTAATTTGTTGTTATTTTTCAAATTCTGAAGTGATTTTATATTATGATGGGAAACAGTCATAAAAAAAGAAAAAGAAAATTCATATGAATAGTCAAGTCCTCCAAGAGTCCATTCAGAGTAGAAGATGAAAAGAATACTGTCCTTTAGAATATTACATGTGAAAAGCTTAAGAGAAAAAACAAATCATTTCCTCTTAGCATAATTGACCTGTATGTGGTTATTATATTCCAAATATGTAGGATGCATAGTTTCTCTTTTTAGAGTTTAAAAGAGGGAAAGACTGGCTGAGCACGGTAGCTCAACACCTGTAATCCTAGCACTCTGAGAGACTGAGGCAGGACGATCCCTTGAGCTTAGATCAGGCCCAGCCTAAGCAAGAGCAGGACCCCGTTTCTACTAAAAGTAGAAAAATTAGCCAGGCGTAGTGGTACATACCTATAGTCCTAGCTACTTGGAATGCTGAGGCAGGAGGATCACTTGAGCCCAAGAGTTTGAGGTTGCATTGAGCTAGGCTGAGACCATGGTACCCTAGACTGGGCAAAAGAATGAGACTCTGTCTCAAAAAAAAGAAAAAAGAAAAATGGGTGGGGTTGGGGGAGAATGAGGAAGATGACTGTGGGCTGGAATTCAGAGTTTCCATAAGGAGTGCTTGAATACCAAGTTGGAAAAATAAGTGCAAAATCTATTATAGAGAGATTTATATACCAGACCAAGAAGTAGATTTTATTCTGCAGGAATGGAGGAAGCCATCAAAGGTGTTGGAGAAAGAAATATGGTGATAGTATGATTTTAGGAAAATTAATCTGTTGGTGATATCCAGTGTGGCTAGAGAGAAAAGACAGAAGAGTAGACTAATTATGAAGCTATACAGTCCAGTTTTGTGGTGATAATAATTGGTAGTAGAGAAATTTGAAAGAAGGAATGATTTCAAGAGACACTGTATAGTCATAAGTTGTTTCAAGACCAACCAAAAATAGATAGGAATGGTGAGCTAATTTGGGTTTTGTGCTTTGGCGATATTGAAAAAGATGGTACCACAATAAGAAAAATAAGGAATATAATCCTGGATTATCTATCAAACTGCTTCCTTGCCTTCTGTTATCAGGCTGAGTTTAGAAGGAAAATAATGACCTGTACTCATTTTTAGATATGTATAATTTGAGAGGCTGGCAGGAGAGCTAAGTGTATATCAAAAATTTCGAAAAGAGAACTGAAGCTCACTCAGGAATAAGCAGAATTGTCATTGTCGTTTACTTAGACTCGCTCATGTTTAACACATGTAGCTGGCTGGTTGTTTCCTTTACTTCCGACTCCTTAAAAACCTACAAACCTTAAAAAATAGCCTGGCATTGTGGCGGCCGCCTGTAGTCCCAACTACTCGGGAGGCTGAGGCCTGAGAATCGCCTAAGCCCAAAAGCTGGAGGTTGCTGTGAGCTGTGCACTCTACTGAGGGCAACAAAGTGAGACTCTGTCTCTAAAAACAAACAACCTTCCGACTCCTACAAACCTATATATTAACTTTATAAAAAGTTCAAATACATGAGAAAAACAAAAGGTAATCTGAAAATGTGTTGGTGGTCTCCACCTTGTTAAAAAATCACCAGAAATGATTCTATAATCTTTACCATTTTAAAAACGTAAAACCTTTCTAAAGACTTAGCACACCCGGCTCGGCGCCTGTGGCTCAACGGGCTAAGGCGCCAGCCACATGCACCTAAGCTGGCGGGTTCGAATCCAGCCCGGCCCGCCAAACAACGACGGCTGCAACCAAAAAATGGCCGGGCGTTGTGGCAGGCGCCTGTGGTCCCAGCTACTTGGGAGGCGGAGGCAGGAGACTCGCTTGAGCCCAGGAATTGGAGGTTGCTGTGAGCTGTGATGCCAC
>CAUYRH010035645.1:0-10574 GCA_963574655.1 Perodicticus potto
TTCATGTCTTAAGTTTAAATCTTTAATCCAGTGAGAGTCTACCTTAGTTAATGGTGAGAGGTGTGGGTTTAGTTTTAGTCTTCTACAGGTCGCCAGCCAGTTCACCCAGCACCATTTGTTAAATAGGGAATCTTTTCCCCATTGGATGTTTTTAATTGGCTTGTCAAAGATCAAGTAACGGTAGGTAGCTGGATTCATCTCTTGGTTTTCTATTCTTTTCCAAACATCTACTTCTCTGTTTTTGTGCCAATACCATGCTGTTTTGATCACTATCGATTTATAGTAGCGTCTCAGGTCTGGTAGCGTGATTCCTCCTGCTTTGTTTTTATTTCTGAGTAATGTCTTGGCTATTCGAGGTTTTTTCTGATTCCATATAAAATGAAGTATTATTTTTTCGAGGTCTTTAAAATATGACAATGGAGCTTTGATAGGAATTGCATTAAAATTATATATTGCTTTGGGTAATATAGACAGTTTAACAATATTGATCTTCCCAGCCATGAGCATGGAAGATTTTTCCGTTTGTTAACATTTTCAGCTATTTCTTTTCTTAAAGTTTCATAGTTCTCTTTATAGACATCTGTCCCATCCTTTGTTAGGTAAACTCACAAATATTTCATCTTCTTTGGCACTGCTGTGAAAGGAATAGAGTCCTTGACTGTTTTTTCGGCCTGGCTATCATTGGTGTATATAAAGGCTACAGATTTATGGGTGTTGATTTTGTAGCCTGAGACATTGCTGTAGTCCTTGATCACTTCTAAAAGTTTTGTAGCAGAATCCTGTTGAGTTTCTTAATAGTAACCTTAAATGCTATCTCCTCAATTTCATGTCTTGGTTTATATCTGTTTAGCAGAAGTTCCTGTACCAAAGCATTATAGGGTAGATGTATGTTTTCCAAAAGATCTCATTGGTGGGCTCCCATCAGCAGAAACACATCATGATGTGAAAACCATTGCTTTAGAGATGAATAAAAGGATTCAATAGATGAAAGTAGAATAAATAAGACATGAGGGCAGGAGAGGGTCTGCTCTTGTATTTCCTTTTATTTTATTATAGGCATCAAGTCTTTTTCAGGGTCTTTGGAGAATATCTCACACTGAAATTGTTTATGATATTAATAAAACTTTATACACAAATTAGATTGCAGTTCAAAAACCTAACTGAAGTTGTTAATTTTCCTTATAACAAACCATTTCCCCAGTACTCCTTGGGCCTTGATACTATATGACAGAAGTTAGGCTTTCTTGAAGTATAGTTTTGTCCTATGCCACTTTCTTCCTTGGTCAAGGTTGTTCACCTTGAAATAATACAACTGTGTACTCAATAGAGAACAGCACCAAGAAGTTGGGTGAGAGAGGGTGGCAGCTTATAATTGTTCTTTAATATGTGCTCTGCCATGTACCAGTAACTCCCTACCAGTAATTTACACATAACATTCTACATGTGTTTCCATAGCTTTCCTCAGTGGGAGATAGAATGAATACCAGATTCTTTGTGTAGAAAAATATCAACCTTTACTAAGGGGAGAAAATTCCCAAGACCACCTTTATCACAAAATATTTAATTCAAGTAACTTTTAGTGAGTATTTAATATGTAAAAAATATAAGAGGGTATGATGTATTTCCTGTACTCAAAATGCTTACAAGGAGTAGAGAAAACAAAATATGAATTACATAGTAAAATGAAACACTATAATTAAATTTTGAAAACAGGCATTTGAAACATTAAAAAAATCTTGAATAGTAAAAGAGAAAAAATAATAAAAGCCAAAATACATAGCACAAGAAATAATTGCTAGAGAGGGAGAGGAAAGAAAAAACACACATCCAAATGTCTAAGGATGGAAGCCATATTAGTTTTTCAGTTGAACTTCCAAAGATACCTATGCATTTAATCATATTCTCAATCTTAGATCATATCCTTTTGTGCTAGATCCTGGGCCACAAGGTCAAATGAAATATTATTCGAGTCACGCTCATTAAATTGCAAAGAACAGACACCCATGCAAATTAGATTGGTTCCAAAGGTCTGCTATTAAATAATTTGGGAAATTTCACAGACTTCCATATTTAGGACTAGGGCTGGGCTTCATAAGTTCTGAGAGGAGAAGTGCAAAGCCACAGAGGCCTGTGCTGGCTCCTGTCTTTATTATTACTTCCCTCAGTTCATTCATCCTTCATATCTGCACCGTTCTGCTCTTTCTTAATTAATGACTCTCTTCATTTCACGCACAGTCCTCCTTGCCAGCAACTCTCTGTGCAAATGACTTAACATTTGCAGTGACAGAGTGTCAGTCCTGTTCTTTGATATGGCTTCTCAAACGTCTCCACCTGACTGACTCTCACTTCTAAGTTTCTTCAACGGCAATTTAAATACAAGAAATTGAATTTTTGCCCATTGGCAGCTGGATTGCCTGGATTTAAGTAAGGATTTTGCTTTTGTTCCCACCAAACCCGCCTGGTAATGGGAATGTGTGTTGCTGTGAAGAGGAGAGATTCTGCAGCAGAACTCTTGGGAAAAGATGGGGAAAAGGCTGACAGCGAGGTACCTTGTCTTCAAGTTGCTTACAACTTTCTGAGGGAAAAAAGTAGAGAGAGATGAAAGCAATTTGTTAAGCATGGAACTTCCCCAATGGTGCATGTTGTACTTCACAATTTTAGTTTTTTGGTTGTTTTTTTTTGAGACAGAGCCTCAAGCCGTCACCCTGGATAGAGTGCTGTGGCAACATAGCTCACAGTAACCTCTAATTCCTGGGCTCAAGCGAGTCTCCTGCCTTTGCCTCCCAAGTAGCTGGGACTACAGTCACCCGCCACAATGCCCGGCCATTTTTTGGTTGCAACCGTCATTGTTGTTTGGCGGGCCGGGCTGGATTCGAACCCACCAGCTCCGGTGTACTTGGCTGGCGCCTTAACCCGTTGAGCCACAGGCGCTGAGCCACTTCACAATTTTAGGAAGTGAGCACTTCAGAGCAGAAGGAAGTTTTAGTGAAGACGCCACACACAGACCCACACCCCACTGCTCCACTCTGGGAAAACAACAGATTTATGGAAAAGTGACAGTGAAGGGTATCTTTGAACTAAACAATATTTGACAAATTTATTTAGTATGTATCATCTCTGAGTCTTTTATATACTAATATGTATAATAATAATCCTCCATGGGGCAGAGCAAAATGCAAATTTTAAATCATTTGACCATAGTACTCAACTTCCTACATCAGAAACATCTTTAATGATGTTGTTGTTAGTATGTTGAATAAATGCTCAACATATATATAGATTTATAAATATATGAATGAAAGATATGTAATAAGAATAAACAGGATAAACCGAAGTTAATCCCATTACTAATAAAAGGGAAACTAATTTGAACTTTGTCGAACTGGCATATTTTTTGTTTCAGAGTACAGAAGTTGCAGACGCAGACCCTCTTGCTTCTGCCAGATTGGAAGTCCAGTAATACATACCAGTCGTGATTAAAAAGGCACATACCATTTGATCTGATAATTACACTAGAGGTGTCTAAACTGAATGAAAACCAAAGATAAAAAGTTTATGAGGAAAGATCTTAATTTTACCATAATGTATTATGGCAAAAGTCTGAAGCAAGTGCTCTCAGGTAGGGAAATTATGAAATAAATTATGGCATATCTATAAATGTAGCATTGCATTCTCACTTATATGATGGTTTCCTAAGTCTGTTTGATGGTTTGGACAAAGTGTCTTGGTAAAATTATTTGAAAAAAATGTAATATTGTACGCGTATTATAATTGTGTATACATTAATCATAGAAAACTAACTTCAAATTAAATACATCAAATTTTAATCATTTTATTTTTGTCATGGAGGCTTATTAGGGTGTGTATCTGTCTCATTCTTTGTAAGTTTTGATCTCTTGGCATTTTTCAAATCTTCTTCTTTGTTCCTGTTAATCAAAGAAAATTGATAACAAGATATGTTAGTCTTCAGCTCTAATAGATTTACATCTCCCTGTTTTTAACTTACAATGAAGGGATGTTGCAAGAACTACTACCACGTTTAAAATTCCATATTCAAAGCAATATGAAGAAAAGGTGTTCATTTACATTATGTTTTAGCAACTTGTGAACAACCTTTTAAATGCAAATAGCTGAACGTCTATTTCCAAGTTTAAAAATTAAAGCATCTTTCGAGTACGGATTTACAGTAGTATAGTTGGCATAAGCATCTGTGAAAGAAAATTTATCATATCAGAAAATAATTCAAATTGTACCTAAAAGATTCCTAAGAACAACCTTTTTATCTGTGGCTTAAATAAATGCTTTCCATTTCAAAGACAACTCTAACTGCACCATATAGCTCAAGTGATCAGTAAAAGTAGACAACTGACTTCTTCAAGGAGTCTTAATTTTTATGTGATTTGATCAGCTCACAGAATATAAATTCTACTGCCAGATCTAAACATATGCACAGGCTTATCTGAATTCTTGTATTCCAGGCATCTTGTAAAATATGTTCATGTCACCAGCTTCTTTTAAGTTGTGTTTATCATCATCTCCCTGATTGCCTAATATAAGTTTACAGCCAGTCTCCTAGGTATGCTAGTACATTACAGCTCCCCCACAGATACCATAAACAGTGACATCTTTGGTAATGAATGTCAGAATCATGCCAGCCTAGCAGTATATCATCCATCTCCACGTCTCATTGCTGACGTACCAAGTTAGGAGCTCATTCCAAACTCTTTCATCAAACAAATCTTAACGTACAGAGTGTGTACAGAGTTTCCAACCACCTACAAAGACACACATAGCATCTCTTACCTAGCTAGGCATCATTGTTTCAGTCCATTTTTGTTTTTTCTTAATTTATCTTCTACTGTGGCAATGTTTGACAGCATAGGATTTTGAGGCTAGAAGGGACCTTAAAGAGGCTAGACTAAACATTTAATTTTTCATTTTAAGAAACTAAAGATAAAGGAGGTTAAGTTACTTCTTTTAACTTATACTGGAGGCAAGTGAGCTATTTAGAACTACAAGTGGAGTATTTTGACTCCTTGGTGTAAATTCCACAAGAGCTGGCTAACTCAATAAATAATTCACTTTCATTTATTTATTTGAACCCACCAACCTCGGTGTATGGGGCCAGTGCCCTACTCCTTGAGCCACAGGTGCCACCCTCAACAAATAATTTCAAGTTTGCCAAGTTAATCTGTTTGGACTAGCCACATTTTACATATTCAGAAGTCAATTATCTACTTTTCCTGCCTCCACTGCCCTTCGCTCCCCTCTGCTCCCTTCCTCACCTGTTCTTCCCCTCTCTTTCCTTTTCCTTCCTTCTTTTCATCTGTCCCTCTTCACTCTGTCTCCTCCCTTCTCCTCCCTCCTCTTTCTCAGATCTCTTCCTTCTTTCTTTCCCTCTCTCTTTCTTCATTCCTCCCTTGTCCCTCTTTCTTCTTTTTCTTTTATCTTCCTCCCTTCTTTGTTCCCCACCTTCCTGTATAATGCGTTTTGCCTCGGTATCTAGGAAATACGAATATTCACCTCTCTATATGCACTGACTTTTATCTAAGCCTCGTTCATAACCTGCTGTGTATCATTTTCTCTTGCCCGAACATGGCTTTCGGAAGGATGTGTACCAGAGCTAATGATTCTTTATTATCCTCCAATTTCCTTACTTCATCTGCTTAAATCTAGTCCTTAAGGCAAAGAAACCAAAACACCACAATTAATTTAGTGTTCTGATAACACGAACATTCCCTACATTCTTTTGGGAATTTTCTGGATCATTATAGAGATAAATTTTTCTCCCTAGATGTACTTCTAAGGACGTTACAGTATTTATGTTAGGTTAATTAATTTAGTTTTCCCTGCGTGTACTCATTATGTGGTAACTTATAGATGAGGGAAGGCTTTTCCATGTTCCAGAAATTGCAGAATAACAATGTATATTGGCATACAATAAAATAAAAACCTCCCTGCCATGCTGATATCTATTAATCAATACAAAAAGATTATCACTAATAAGATGCCAGCCTATAGGAAGAAAACTGTCTTAGACAAAACTTTTAGGCAGTTTTGTTGTCTTCTTCCAACACATACAGTAAAGCAATTGTGAAATACCTTTCCTGTGGCATAAGATGTGTTTTAAGGTATTAGATAAATGTAAAGATAAATAAATATTGTATAGGTCCTGTAGAAAAATATGATCAGGAATTGTGAATGAAAGAAAGAAAGAATATCTTATGATAAAAAGAAATATTAGTGTTTGATGATGGATACAAGTTATATTCTTACTGTTGATTTTTAGAATAACTTTTATAATTTCATGGAAAGTATATTTAATCTATATCTACAAAATCTGACCCATTTGCCAATAGGGTTGTGTTGGGTACTTTATTTCGTTGATTTTAGCAGACTATTTGTGAAATGGCCAGATCATGTGCAAAGGACTCGTTTAAAAAATAGTAGATTTGATTGATTAGGCAAAAGAGGAAGAAGATTTGGTGGAAGAAAGAATCTTTTTTTCAACAGAAAATAATAAATGACTACTTGTGCGCTCCATACAAAATGATGAGGATGAATGTTTCAGTGACTGTACACAGTAAATACATTGCATTCTGGAGAACTTTTAGTGTCGTGCCATCATTATCTTTATCTCAGAGTAGGTATCATCTTAATAAAATCATGAGAACACTGAAGTCCAAGGAGATCAGGAGACTTACCAAGTTGAGTGACCCGTGGATGGCCCGGCGGGCGGACGTGGATGGTCTGGCAGGGAATATTAGCACTTATAGCTCCTGCCATTGAGCCAGAAGAAGCAAGTTCAAAATACTAAAGGTAGAATGTTATGCAAAAACTCACGGAAACTTTAGATTTTCATATTGGAAATAACAGATGAAGATGCAAGTAAATAAAATATACATATGATTTATTATTATGGTATTAATTTTTAAAAGATGCTTATGGCATAATAATACAGACCAATACAGAGATCATAATAATGAATAAAAGCATGACAAAAGCCTCTTAGGAAACACAAGTATATTTTTTAAATTCTTTTGAAATGCCTGTAAGATTGTATATGAAAATGTAGACATTGAATCTTTTGTGAGTTGCCATGGTGTTTGACAAGGTATTGCTAGAATAACGCTTTGTATCAATAATAGTTCCTAGTGTTTTTGAAATATTATGTGGCAAACATATCTTTATCATAAGAAAATAATAATTTTAAAATCTAAGCTTAGATGCAATAAAATGATACACTATACAGAAAAAAATCTTTAGCTATTTGCATGTCCACTTTTTTTGTGTTGTGCCTATTTTTTTTTGCTCAAGCTTATTGGATTCTATACCTTGTTCTTATTTTAAATACAAGTTATATTGTTAATATCTTATTCCTCTCTAGAACTTTCCTTTTCACTCTTACTGGTATCCTTTAATAATGAGATCTGAATTTCGATGAAACCCAATTTGTTGATAATTTTCTTTCTGGGCAGTGTTTTGAGAATGTTCTTGACTACCCCAGAGTAATAATGAATACATTCTCCTATGCTATTTTCTAAAAGTTTTTACTTTACACATTTATGCCTGCTGATCCTGACTGAATTCATTTTTGTATCATATAAATTAGAAGTCCAGGTTCATTTTATTGTTTCCACAAGGATATCCTATGACTTTAGTACCATTCACTAATTATTTTCTCACTTCAGTCCAGTGGCATACTTACTTTGGATCAAATGACTAAATATTTATGGATCTATCTTTGGAGTCTATTCTGTTCCATTGATTTATTTCATTTTTCTTGAAACCAAAACAGCCTGCTTTGGCAACTATTGTCTTATAATAAACCTTTTTTCCCAATCTGTAAATTACTTTAATTTGCCCATAATTATATTTATGGGCTCTAGGATGATTTTCCAGTGCCATATACCATGGGTAATGATCAAATTAGAATAATTAGCATATCCATCTCCTTAAATATTGATCATTTTTCAGTGTTAGAAATATTCAAAATCCTCTCTTATAGCTATTTAACAATATACAATACGTTGTTTTAAAATTTAGTCACCTATAGTGCCATAGAACTCTAGAACTTAAATTCCTACTGCCCACCCTCTTTCTAGTCTCTAACCACTAGTCTACACTCTACTTTTATAAGATTAATTTTTTTTGCTTACACATACAAGTAAGGGCATGCAGTATATATCTTCTGTGTTTAGCTTATTCTGCTTAGCCGCATGTTGCTGCAAATGACAGGATTTCATTCTTTTTACTGCTTTGCAGTATTCCACAGTGTGGAATATATGTGTATGTGTGTGTGTGTGTATATGCATACGGGTATACACATATACCCCCATGTATGTGCGTGGGTATATACGTCATGTATATGTTCCACATTTTCTTTACCCATTCATCTGTTGATGGATAGACATATTCCGTATCTTGAGTGTTGTGAATAGTGCCGCAGTAAACATGAAGTTCAAATATCTCTTTGTCATACTAATGTCCTTTCCTTGAGATATAATGTGATTGTTGGATTCTGTGGTAGTTCTATTTTTTAATAAAACTTCATACTCTTTTTTGTAATGGCCCTATTAATTTACATCCCCACCAGCAGTATGTAAGTGTTCCCTTTTCTTCCCATCCTCACCAGTATGTGTTAATGTTGCCTTTTTGAAAACTGAGTTGGGATGATATCTCCTTGTGGTACTGATTTCCATTTCCTTGATATGAGATTCAGTATTTTCTCATATTTGTTAGCTATTTATATGTCTTTTTAGAAATACCTACTCAGGTCATTTCCCCATTTATTTAATTGAATTTTTATTGAATTTTAATTGAATTTTTTATTTTTTTACTATTGCGTTAAGTTACTCGTATATTGTGCATATTAGTTCTTTATTGAATGGATAGTTTGCAAATATTCTCTCCCATTCTCTAGGTTCTATTCCAGTCCACTGATCATTGCCTTCACTGGGAAGAAGCTTTTTAGTGTGAAGTCATACCAACTGTCTACTTTTGCTTTGCTTGCCTATTCTTTTAAGGTCTTATAATATAAATTTTTTCACCAGATCAATGTCCTGAAATACTTTTTCTTATGTTTTCTTCTAATAGTTTCATACATTTGATTCTTTTCAAGTTGATTTTTTGTATGGAGGGAGATGGGAGTCTAATTTCGTTTTTCTATGTCTGGATATTCAGTTTCCCAACACCATTTATGAGAGTGTTCTTTCCCCAGTCAAGGTTCTTGGTGCCTTTGTGAAAAATCAGTTGTCTATTTTGAGTGCAGTGGCTTACATCTAATACTGACATGCTATCTAGAAGGCCAAGGCAAGAAGATCTCTTGAGCTCAGAACCTCAAGATCAGATGAGACCTCATCTGTACTAAAAATAGAAAAATTGTCAGGGTGTATGGTAGGCAACTGTAGTTCCACCTGAGGAGGCTGAGGCAGGAGGATCCCTGGAACATGGGAGTCTGAGGTTGCTGTGCTAAGCTGACATTATAGCACTCTAGCCTGGGAAACAGAGTGAGAGTCTTCTCAAAAAAAAAAAAAGTCGGTTACATGTAAATACATGGATTTATTTCTGGGTTCTCTTGTTCGATTGATCTGTGTGTCTGTGTGTATGCTGATACCATTCTGTTTGAGTTGCTGTATCTTGGTAGTATATTTTAAAATGAATAAATATCCCTTCACTTGTGTTTCTTTTTACCCTCAGGATTGCTTTTTCACTGTTTGGGATCTTTTAGGGTTCCATTTGAACTTTAGGATTATATTCTCTTCCTGTGAAGAATGTCATTGGTCTTTTGATAGGGATTGTGTTGAATCTATCACTTTGGGTAGAATCATCATTTTAGCAATATTAATGCTTCTAATCTATGAACATGGATGCCTTTGCATTTTTTTCTGTGTGTCCTTTTTGGCTTTTTCATCCGTGTTTTATATTTAACCTTATAGAAATGGTTGACTCAGGGCCCAGTGTGGTATCATGTGGTGGTGACTCTGAACTATGAGATGGTTGGACATGGAAATATCCTGGAATGAAGGAACACAGCTGTTGGCTAAAGATTTGGAGGGAGAAACAGTGCCATGATGACTCTCCTCCTCAGGGAGGAGGGTGCTCAGCAGCTCAGACTCTAGGGGGCTAGGGTAGCTCCAAGGAAGCAGAGTACTACAATGGTTTGGCCTATAAGGTAGAATTTGTCAGCTATTGCTGTTTCCCTGAGCAATGAGACTCAGGCTACCATGTCAGCATAGCTCTGGGAGGCACAGGTGCTTGGCTCAGCCAAGGCACTGATTGCCTAGGAAATAAAACATCACATCAGTTTTGAGAAGCATTTTTGCTCTGGGAAGCCAAGTCACTGTTTTTCGGGGATGCAGAGTTTTGCTTTAACATGGGAGATGGTATCTGCATTTCAGGATCTCTTGGCATGTCTGGAAAGTTCTCTTTCATAATCTCATTAAGAAGAGACTCTGTGCCCTGTGATGCCACTTCATCATTTTCAGGTATCCCTATAAGGCGAATATTGGTTTTCTTTGAGTTATCCCAGAGCTGTCTGAGAGAATGATCCGTTTTTGCCTTCCATTTCTCTA
>CAUYRH010035647.1:0-34466 GCA_963574655.1 Perodicticus potto
TATATTTATGTATTATGAAACTTAGATTTTGTCTGCTAATTTACTTTTTTGGCAGGAAAGGAACATTAACTTACATAAAGTACCCACAATTAGGAATGCCTTTTTAATTAGAATTTAAATTGTCATGTGTTACTATTGTTATTAATCAAGGGTGCACCTTTCCTTTTGCAGTGCTTAAAGACCTTTGAAGAAATGCATATTTTATAAAATTATGCATGGAATTCAATTTTTCTGGCAGAAGACTCTTCCTCAAAGGAGTTTAGGTACCTTGTTAGCAAATATCTCTTTTTCGGTGATTATGCTATCATTTCACAAAAATTCACTAATTAGAATATAAAGCATATGAGACATCTCATGTTTTTTAAGGGCATAGAGATGGGAGATATTCTGCCAGGTTTTAAATTAACTGGATGAGAAAATAATTCTCACTAATTTTTTTTTCAATCAAGTGGTAAGTACAGTAATAAGCAAAATAGTGTCCTTGCTACTATATACAGGGCATTTTTAAAAATGTATCTGCTTCCTTATCATAAACTGTCTTCTAGCCATTGTCTAAATTGTAGGAATAAAAATACTGTAAAAAAGACGACTAGAGACCAAGAAACAGTCAGAAAGTAAGATATGGGGTCACTCTGGATAAAGTTATTTTCTCTAAGTCCCATTTTTATTGCATTTAAGGTGTAAGGATAAGGGGCTTGATGAAATATTGCAAGTAAGTAATAAATACTACAGATGTGTTTGAATCTCCTCTTGATTTCACCCTTTAGAATCAGTGTTTGTGGAGGCAAACACTACCCTGCTCCTGTACACTCATCCCATAGACACACAGAGAAATCACATTTTATGTCGCTAACTCCTGTGCTAATGCATCCTTTACTTCATCTGTCCTTAAGGGAAGCCATTTTGTGCCTTTAAGTCACTCCCAATCTAAATCTTGAACAATCATATTCTTTGCCTCCTTGGTAAAAATTTCCAAGTAAAATTTACCACTGTAAAATTAAAAGTGATTATTTTTTATTATTTTTTCAGGTTAATTTGAGGGTACAAAGAACTAAATTACACTATCTGCATTTTTGGTGGAGTCCCTCTCATAATTGTGCCCTGCCTGCAAGAGGTGTGTCATACACCCTAACATTATGCCCATTATGTGGGGGCACACCCATCCCCCTCCCTCTTCCTCTGTTCCTGCTCACTCGTTCCCCCACCTACAGCCTTTTATTGATTTGAATTTTTCTGTTTTATGGCATGTATTAAATCATCTACTGCCTTCATATTAGAATTGAGCATATTCGATTCTTGTTCCTCCATTCTTGTCTAACTTTACTAAGAAAAATGTGTCCACCCCCATCCAGGTTAATACAAAAGATGTAAAGTCTCTATCTTTTTCAATGGCTGAATAGTATTCCATGGTGTACAAAAACCACAGCTTGTTAGTCCATTCCTGGGTTGGTGGGCATTTAGGTTGTTTCCAAGTTTTGGTGATTGTAAATTGAGCTGCAATAAACAGTCTAGTACAAATGTCCTTATGATAAAATGATTTTTTTTTTCTTCTGGGTAGACTCCCAGTAATGGGATTACAGGATCAAATGGGAGGTCCAATTTTAGTTCTTTGAAGATTCTCCACACTTCCTTCCAAAAAGTTTGTATTAGTTTGCAGTCCCACAAGCAACGTAAAGTGTTCCCTTCTCTCCATATCCCTGCCAGCATCTGCAGCTTGGAGACATTGTGAGGTGGGCTATTCTCATTGGGGTTAGATGATATCTCTGAGTGATTTTGATTTTCATTTCCCTGATGAGCAGGAACGATAAACATTTTATAAATGTTTGTTAACCATTCATCTTTATCATCCGAGAAGATTCTGGTCCTATCTCTTGCCTAGTTGTAGATGGGACTTTTGTTTTTCTCATTTTTTTGTTGATTAATTTGAGTTCTCTGTAGATTCTAGTTATTAAACCTTTGTCAGATTCATAACTTGCAAGTATTCTGAAGGTTCTTTTTGCTTTACTTGTTATGTCCTTATCTGTAAAGAAGCTTTTCTGCTTAATTAAGTCCCATCTGTTAATTTTTGTTGTTGCAATGGCTGCTGAAGTCTTTATCATGTAATTTTTCCCCAGTCCGAAATCAAGAGTTTTTCCCACATTTTCTTCAAAGATTTTTATGATTTTATGCCTTCTATTTAAATATTTTATCTAGAGTCAGTTAATTTTGTAAATGGTAAAAGTTGTGGGTCCGGTTTCAGTCTTTCACGTGTGATTATCCAGTTTTCCCAGCACTGTCTGTTGCATAGGGATCCTTTACCCCGCTGTATGCTTTCGTTTGGTTTATCAAAGATCAGATGGCAAGTTGAGACTGGTTTCATCTCTTGATTTTCTATTCTGTTCCATCTGTCTATGTCTCTATTTTTGTGCCAATACTATGCTGTTTTGATTGCTATGGACTTGTAATTAGCCTGAAATTTTGTAGGGTGATGCCTCTGACTTTGTTTTTATTAGTAAGAATAGCCTTAGCTATATGTTTTTTTTTTCTGGTTCCCTAGAAAATGAATAACTATTTTTTTCCAGTTCTTCAAAGTATGATGTTAGTATTCAAATGGGGATTACATTGAACCTGTAGATTGCTTTGGGTAGAATGGACATTTTAACAATGTTGATTCTTCCCAGCCAAGAGCATGGTATGTTTTTCCATTTGTTAATGTCTTCTGCTATTTCTTTTCCGAAAGTTTCATAATTCCCTTTGTAAAGATCCTTCACCTCTTTCATTAGGTACATTCCTAATTATTTTATTTTCTTTGAAGCTCCTTTGAAGGGAATTGTGTTTTTAATTTGCTTCTCAACTTGGCTGTAAATGCCATATATAAAGCAACTGATTTGGCTTGGTGCCTGTGGCTCAGTGGGGTAAGGTGCCAGCCACGTACACCTGAGCTGGCGGGTTCAAATCCAGCCTGGGCCCGCCAAACAACAATGACGGCTGCAACCAAAAAATGGCCGGGTGTTGTGGCAGGCGCCTGTAGTCCCAGCTACTTGGGAGCCGGAGGCAAGCGACTCGCTCAAGCCCAGGAATTGGAGGTTTCTGTAAGCTGTGATGCCGTAGCACTCTATCCAGGGTGACAGCTTGAGGCTCTGTCTAAAAATAAAGGCTATAGATTTGTGGACATTGATTTTATACCCTAAGACATCTGAGACATTACTGTATTTCCTGATCACCTCCAGGAGTTTTCTGGTTGAGTTTCTGAGGTTTTCTAAGTATGAGATCCTGTCATCAGCAAAGAAGGAGAGTTGACCTTCCATTTGATCCTGCAATCTCAGTACTAGGTATCTACCCAAGAGATAGATATTATTTATCTATAATAATAGATAAATAATATCTATCTCAATATCTATCTCTTGGGTAGATACCTAGCCAAAAATAAATAATTTTACCATAAAGACATTGGCACCAGAATATTTATTGTGGCTTAAGTCCTAATTACCAAGTCATGGACGCAACCCAAATGCCCATCAACCCATGAATGGATCAACAAATTGTGGCATATGTATACCATGGAATACTATTCAGACATTAAAAAAGATGGAAACTATACTGAGGGTTGCAGGTTCGAACCCGGCCCCGGCCAAACTGCAATAAAAAAAATAGCCCAGGGTTGTGGCGGGCACCTGTAGTCCCAGCTACTCAGGAGGCTGAGGCAAAAGAATCACCTAAGCCCAAGAGCTGGAGGTTGCTGTGAGCTGTGAAGCCATGGCACTCTACCCAGGGTGACAAAGTAAGACTCTGTCTCAAAAACAAAACAACAACAACAAAAAAAACAACTTTTACTTTCATTGATTTTCTGAATGATTTGTTATCCATTTCATTTATTTTTGATTTAATTTTAGTTATTTCTTTTCTTTTGCTAGGTTTGGGATTGGATTGCTCTCCCCTTTCCAATTATTTGAGTTGATTCATTAGGTTGCTGACATGCTCTCTTTCTGTTTTTCTGATGTAGGTATCTTTTGCAATGAATTTCTCTCTTAGGACTGCTTTTGCAGTGTCCCACCAGTTTTGGTAGCTTCTGTCTTCCTTGTTGTTATGTTAGAAGATGTAAATAATTTCATCTTGTATTTAGGCCTTCATATAAATTTCAATCAGCATAAGATTGTTTAGTTTCCATGCATTTGTGTGGGGATGACACTTTTATTGGACATGAGTTCCACCTTTTATGCTTTGTGGTCTGGGAAGTTACAAGACATAATTTCAATTATTTTAATTCTATTGAGGTTTGATTTGTGTCCCAGGATATAATCTATTCTAGAGAATGTTTCATGGCTGAAGAGAAGAATGTATATTTCTTAGCTTTGGGATGGAGTATTCTGTATGTGTCTGTTAAGCACATTTGTTCTAGGGTCTCATTTAAATTCCTTGTATCTTTGTTTACTTTCTGTTTAGAGAGTCTGTCCAGCTCTGTAAGAAGTGTGTTAAAGTCCCCTGTTACTATGGCATTTTAGAATATCATATTATGCAGACCACTTAAGGTCTGTTTCATAAACCTGAGCATTTAAATTAGGTGCATAAATATTTAGAATTGAAACGTCCTCTTGTTGTATTGGTCCCTTGACTAGTATGAAGTGACCATGTTTGTCTTATTTGACATTTGTTGCTTGAAATCTACTTGTATCTGAAAATATTATTGTGGCACCTACTTCCTTCTGATTTCCATTTCACTGAAATATTGTTTTCCATTCCTCTACCCTGAGTCTTACTTTGTCCTTCAAGGCTAGGTGTGGTTGTTTCTGGAGGCAGCATATGGATGGCTTTTTTTTTTTTTTTTAATCCAATCAGCTGGGGTGTGACTTTTCAGTGGGGAATTCAAGCCAACATTTATTGAGAGAATTGGTAAGCGTGGTGGAGTTCTATTCATCTTATTTTGTGAAAGTTCATTGCTTAGTTTTATCTTTGGCATCATTATGGATGCTAGCTATTGTCCTTTAGATTCTAGGTGTTTAGTTTGCTGGTGGTCCATTGTGGTGGTCAGTGTGTAGAATAGGACTAAATATTTCCTGTAGAGTTGGTCTTGTTGTGATCAATTTCTTCCATGTTTGCATAACAGTAAAAATGTTATTTTTTTTCACAATTTTTAAAGCTTAACTTAGCAGAATATAGAGTTCTGGGCTGAAAATTGTTTTGCTTCAGAATGTTAAAGGTAGATGATTATTCTCTTCTGGCTTGCAAAGTTTCAGTCGGGATGTCTGTTGTCACCCTCATGGATCTGCCCCTGTAGGTCAATTGGCACTTACCCGTCTTCCTGCATAATTTTCTCTTTCATGTTGACTTTGAACAGGTTCATGATAATGTGTCTTGGAGTTGAGATGTGTCTTTGTGATGAGATGACCTGGAATTTGATATTTCTCTGAAAGTAGTTTTTTGGTGGTATTTGGGAAATTTTCATTTATGATATCCTGCAGTAGGGCTTCCATTCCTCTGAGTCATTCTTCTTCCCCTTCAGGAACACCTATAATTCATATGTTTGAATGCTGCATGAAGTCTCATAATTCTCCGAGCAAATGTTCTGCTTTCTCTTCTCTTCTTTTGTCTCTTTAACTACCTGTGTTAGCTCAAGAATTTATCCTCTAGCTCTGAGGTTCTTTCTTCTCCATGGTCTAATCTGTTATTGATACTTTCTACTGCATCTTTAAGTTCTCTGATTGACTGCTTTAATTCCTGAAGCTCCACTACCTCCTTTCTAAATTCTTTATATCTTTCATCCCTTATTTGATTCTGTTTTCAGATTTTCTTTTGATTATGTTACATTTTCTCAGAAATTTCATTTATTGTTTTTATCATCCATATTTTAAATTTCCTTTCTGTCATTTCTATCATTTTTTAATAGGTGAAACCTTCTATGGTTTCATGATCCCTTGGTGGGGTCGTTGTTCTGTTTTGGTTTTTCATGCTGCAAGAATTTTTCCATTGGTTCCTCCCTATGCATGTTTTCGTCTTGCCTGCTTCCTTCCCCTACATTTTCCTTTCACTTTCTCCTTTTCTGGAAATTACCTTCTCTCTGTGCTTAAGTGTTGACGTGTCCTTTTGGTATAGGGCCAACCAGATGGGCTGTTCCTGCCAGGCAGCTCTTCCACAATGGCTATGTCCAGCCAGCAACCAAGGTACTTCAAGCTCTCTTCTGCCTGGTATCTCAATTCTAGCCCCTTGGCATTGTTTGAGATTTCTCACTCACCTAAGTGTTCCCAAGGCAACTCCAGCAAGTGTCTAGGTGCAACAACAGCAAAAATAAACAAAAAACATGCAGGGAAGGCCTTCTCTTTCTGAAATCTACGACTAAACTGGCCTCCCTCTGTCAGCACACAAGCGCCCACCTTCTGTACCAGTTCTCCATTGCTTTTGACCTCTTGTGGGCTCTTGAGTCTCCTGCTGCTGCCCTGTGTCCCTGAAGCAATGTTTCTAGCCAGGGCTCTCCAGCCAGAGGAATCTGGAGTCCTTCCTCCATGATCACACCACAAGTAGCTACAAAGGATATGTCTCTAGTCTACCATCTTTCTCCACCTCCAACTATTTTTCAGACATGAGCCTCTACAAAATAAAATGCACTGTGTAGATTCTAATGGTATTTTATTAATTATGGTGACAACTAGAAACAAAACAATGAAATCAGAAGTTTTGATAATAGTTTTTTCCTCCATTGAGATGCCAAAATGATAATCAGCAATAATAATATTGCTACCCACTAATATTGAATTATAACTTTTAGAAATTATGATAAAGAACATTTTTATGCATGTTTTCTTATAATTCTTTACATAATTTCATGAGACAGATTCAACAAAATCAAGCTTAAAACTTCTTGCCACTATTGTGACTTTTTATTGTTACTGGAGATATATTAGTAAAGAGAAAAGATAATAGATACGGTAGAGATGAGGCCAGAGAAGTAACTCTTGCATTAAAAGTGGACTGAAGTAGTACAAGTACAAAGAGATCACTAAGAAGGCCATTGTAATAACTCAAGTCCAAGAGGATGATAGATGGGACACATGTTATGACAATGGGCAGATATTTGGAAATATTTTGAAGATATCTCCCACAAAAATTATTGAGACCTATATTTGGAGTATGGGAGAAAAGAAGAGTCATAGGTGGCACCAGTGTCTTTGCCCCCACATATGTGGAAGGAGGGGATTTCCTTTAACCTGGATGGGAAAGACTTCAAAGGCACATATTTATGATGGTAGGCTATGTCCATGAGGGTCCAAACCCTAAAGACTGGAGCTTCCAGTATTTTCTGCCATATGAGGAAAACTGTCTGAAAATAAAGCCAACACAGAGGACAGCAGAAGCCCGAGATGGACAGAAGAAGTGTCCATCAGCTTTTGCACATGCATCACAAAATTGTCTCCACTTACTTGCCAGGCTCCAGCCACACTAATCAACTTTCCATTTTCCAGTAGGTAAATGGGCTTTTTCACTTACTGGTTTATTTGTCTGATATGCTCCCCCATTGCCTTGGGCTACCTTTAGGTCACTCTTCAGACATTGGCATGAATGGTGATTCCCAGGGGCTATGAGGAGTGACCCTGATTGCCCAAGCTGAAGTGGAGCAACCAGTTGTCTCTTATCTTCACAAGTATTGCCTTGAAGTATGTGCAATATGCACGAATTTATTTGAATATAGTATATTACATACATTTGTAATGTTCCACACATATTCAGATTTTATTAATATATTTGTTTATTGTGTTTGTTTAATCATTTGATTTTATTTGTTTTCCAATTCAAGAAGTGAAAAATGAAATTTGCTTCTATAGTCTCAGAAATTAGCACTGCCTTTAGAACAAGGGTCCTCGAACTTTTTAAAGGGGGCCAGTTCACTGTCCCTCAGACCAGTTGAGGGTCGGACTATAGTTAAAAAAAAAACAAAAAAACTATGAACAAATTCTTATGCACACTGCACATATCTTATTTTGAAGTAAAAAACAAAATGGGGGCCGCACCTGTGGCCAAAAGGAGTAGGGCGTTTGCCCCATATACCAGAGGTGGTGGGTTCAAACCCAGCCCTTGAAAAAAATCTGCAAAAAGCAAATACAAATACAATATTTAAAATGAAAACACTGGCACCTCCTATCTGGAAAAAAAAAAGACCTCCTAAATTCAGAAAAAAGAGGACCCCATTAACCACAAAAAACGGCCCTACTAACTGCATAATAATAAAAAAAAATAGACCTCCTAACTTCAAAAAAATAAATAAATAAATCCTAACTTGTTCCTACCTCAGTCCTCAGGCAGCAGCAGGCTCTGCACAGGCGAGCTCGTGACTCATCCTATCACGAGTCTCAGTCTCACCCGAGACTGAGAGGAGGAGTCAAGAGACAGAGAGAAGGAGGGGAGTCGGAGAGTGCAGTGCACATTCCACACATGTGCACTGCAGCCCAGGACCAGTCAGCTGCTAAGAAAAAAAAGGATATCAATTTGCAATAAGTTTGTGATTTTCTGGGGAAAAGAAAAGCTTACTATTTGATGACAAAAGTTTCTGTCATTGTATCCTGTAGATATAGAAAGAAGAAATAGTTAATATTTCAATGATGTTTTCATGAATATAATAAAACTTAAATTCTGAAATAATGACTCAGCCTTCACAATGATGACTTTTTAACATATGGATCATTACTGATTGCATCTTACTTGATGGGACAATTCCCTTTACGCTTTGTAGTAACATTTGGCATGGTGGTTTTATTCAGAATAAATAACTCAAATGTCTGATGTCTTAATTTGGGGACATCTGTCAGTCTAAGCTAGAACTGAGAATTGTTTTTTCAGCCTCAAAATATTTAGAGATTATAGTGATGGAATGTAAAATAATTTCTGGAATAATTTACTCATTTTCTATAAATAATATATTAACATCAAAATGTTTGTATGGGCCGTATATTATAGAGCTTTTTTCTTATAGCATTGACCATACAATAAAATATATTATCCACATTAGGTTGAAAGAATATACTTTTTCTTCATTAAATTGCACTCAGTTTTTTTTAATTCTTCTTTAGTGAAACAAAAAAATCTCTGGTCTGTTCTCTGAAGATTGTGTGCTTTCTTTCATTTTTTAAATTTTTTTTTTTATTTTTTTGCATTTTTTTGGCTGGGGCTGGGTTTGAACCCGCCACCTCTGGCATATAGTGCTGGCACCCTACTAGTTTGAGCCATAGGTGTCACCTGATTGTGTGCTTTCATTGACCTGTCATCTATCTATCCATGATATTTGATTGATAAATAAAATATCATGAGTACTGCCAGTGATAATACTCTCTAACTTTTCTACCACGTCTCAGAACAGTATGTTGTTGAAATTAGCAATGTTTAAAAAAATGACATTAAGGATTCTGAACTAAATCAGGGATTAAGAATCTTTTAACTAGCTACCCTTTGCCTTTTCCTTCCCATTTTTAGATCACTGCTTTGCTCAGACACTCTTACTGATAGGAGTGCATCTTGTTTCTTACTTGTTTTGTGCAAAGAGACAAGCAAATGGCTGAGGATCATTGCATTATAATACATTGACAAGAATTTCACATTTGGTAAACAAATCAGCCTTTTGTATTGCCATAATATTTTCATAGATAATAAAAGTAGAAAACAACTTTTTTTATCCCTTACCAAATACAAGGAATATAGGCAACATTGTTCTTTTTATTCATTCTTTTGTTTTACAGTTATGCTTGGCTATGAGGGAAACATTGATAAGAGAACTGTGTTTTAAGAATTGTCATAGGTATGATCAAATTGAATTATTTAGTTAGCATTTGCATACATGTAGAAGGGTTGATGAGAGAATCAAAACCTGCATGATCCATTGACTCTGACATAGAAGTTTCATGGCCAATACTTGGAGAAATATTGCTGTGGGAACTGAATTGGGGTCTTGGAATTCATATTGTTTGGTTTTGAACTCTGAGTCTGCCATTTTTCTCAGATGAGCCAACTTATTTAAGGTAGCTAAGTCTCAGGATATGTAGCCACAGGCCAGATTCCTAGAGCTAAAGTGAGGTTGCAGTGAGGTTATGCATGGAAAGCATTTAGCCCAGAGGCGGACACTCGGAGAGATCTACTAGGCTCTGCTACCATGATTACCATCATCGTCATCACAGAATAATAGGTGGGATATAAAATTCCATATAAAAGATACCTAAGAAGCTTCTGTTAATGCTTACTATTTCTTTTGATAATATACTACTTAAAATTTCATTTAAATTTTGAAAACATATTTTTTAAAGTTCCATTTGCTTTTATGTTTTGTTTGTTTTTTGGTAGATTGTTATGTTTTTTTTTTTAAGACATAAAATCTTTAAAGCTATTTTCCTAAGCGATTTGCGTTTTGGAAATGTTGCAGATTGCTAAGTCATTTCAGGGGAGCACAAAATAAAATAACAGATTATATCTATCTGGAAAAATCCTGCTGAATGTCTAAGAAGACTGGGTAATTCACTTATCTTTGGGAGTAAATTTGTATTTATTTTCTTATGATAAACACAAACATTCCCAGGCAGGTGGAAGCTTACAGAGAGGGCCCTCATAGAGCTCTTTGCTTTCTCATTATACTACACACGAGGCAGTGAAAATTTGGAGAGGTCACAACTACAACAGACGCCTCACCTAACAAATGCAAACATTGTCACCTAATCATCTGTACCCTCATTGTAATCTGAAATTAAGAAAAAAAAATAAAGAAAATTCGTAGAGATAATCTGCTAACTGAAGTAAATTGTACATATCCAGCAGTTTGGCCTACCAGCAAGGCAAAAAGTGAACTTAACCATAGGTCCCTGGGAAAAACTTCTATTTTCAAATCAGCAATGGGGAAATGGGTGTTTAGATTTATGTTTCGTAGAGGTTTACTGCGGAAGAAGCCCTGATGTAGGTACCGTATTGCCTCTAGATGCTCCATTGAATGTTCTTGGCTTTTAATCCACGTTTCTCTACTTGTAAGGCATTCACTTGAACAGGCTCTCACAAGTGACACACTCAAGGCAGAGTTAAGACACAAATTTCCACCTTCCCCTGTGATTTTTGATGAAAGCTGCTTTTTGAACTATACCTAAACCTGCCTATCCTGTTACTCCTCTAAATTGAGTTTTCCTACTTACGTCTTTACCCTATCTGCTCTAAAATCATATTTTGTACAAAGCAGCTGAAATGTCCTGATGTAATAGAAGTGTTCTCTATCTTAATAGGGTATTGTTTAGTGGTATGTGAACAGTGATCAAAACCCACTGATTTGTAACTATACAATTAGTATTATGCGTTAATGTCCTTATGTAAATTTCCCTCAATTCAAAAAATGTGATTTATGTTAATGTTTTTAAGTTTCATTTTAAGATAGAATTTTACACTGGTCTTTTTTTGTTGTTATATTGAGACATAAAGATATGATCGCTTTCACTTAAATCAAAAAGGATTAAGCAACTGGGCTCACATCTGCAATCCTAACAATCTGGCTGGCTGTGGCAGGTGGATTTTTTTTTTTTTTTATTTTTTTTTTATTTTTTATGAGACAGAGCCTCAAGCTGTCTCCCCGGGCAGAGTGTCGTGACATCACAGCTCACAGCACATTCCAACTCCTGGGTTCCAGCGAGTCTCCTGCCTCTGCCTCCCAAGTACCTGGGACTACAGGCGCCCGCCACAAAGCCCGGCCACTTTTTGGTTGCAGCCATCATTGTTGTTTGGCAGGCCTGGGCTGGATTCGAACCTGCCAGTTCAGGTGTACGTGGCTGCCGCCTTAGCCAGTTGAGCCACAGGTGCCGAGCCGCAGGTGGATTGTTTGAGACCAGCCTAAGCAAGAGTGAGAACCTGTCTCTACTAAAAATTGAAGACACTAGCCGGGAGCAGTGGCATACACCCGTGGTCCCAGCTACTTGGGAGGCTGAGGCAACAGGATTGCTCAAGCTCAAGAGTCTCACTCTGTCGCCCTGAGTAGAGTGTCAAGGTGGCACAGCTCATAGCAGCCTCAAGTCTGAAATACATGGCACCAGTGTCCCTTTATAGCAGCACTGCAAGAATAGCTTTTATAAGGAAAATTCCAGCACAAAGCTGTAAGCAATGAAAAATCATAGTTTCACATTGGTATCCCCTTCTTTGAATTACCAGCTTCAAATTCTGCTACTATCCCAGATCAATGTCTGATTTAATCTATGAAGAATATATAGCATTTGAAGAGCCCTGACAAAGATGTTTCAGCACACTCATAATTTCTAATAGATCCAGGCAAAGGTCAAAAGGACAAAATGCCGGTTTTACAGGGCGAGCTTGACGGACACACTTTAAGGCACAGCTGTATGAGCTTGTTATCTGTTGACCTTCAGTCCAGGCCAGGCAGAGCCCCCTGGGAGGAGTGGAAATCTGTGAAGCAGACACCTTTGTTCTATTCTTTGTCTTACTTACCCTGAGAGACGGAGATGGAAGAAGAAGCAGAATTCTCAGCACTTACATCTTTTGGTAGATTAGCTCTGTCATGTAGAAAAATGAACACAAATAGCTTCTGTCCAGCAACCAAGTAATTGCTTACACTGTGGGGATGAAAGCAGAGGGTGGGGAATGAAGAAAGTGCAAGGGTAACTGGCCCCAGAACAGGAGGCAGGTTGTGGATATGTGGGAAGGAAGACTTCTAGTTCTCTATGGTGAACAATTCATTCCATATCCTCAAATCGCTAGGAGAGAGGATTTAGTTCCCAACACAAATAAATGATAAGTGTTTGATATGAAGAAAATGGGAATTACTCTGATATAATATACACACCGTACACCCATTGAAAGGTCGCCCTACACCCCGTAAGTTCATTATTATGTGCCAATTAAAATATAATGAAAAACTGGTTGAATGAATAAATTAATTTTCAATAAATAAATAAAACATGAGGGCTGGAGAAAGAGTAAAGGGAACATTATAATCAGAAATGCACAAAAGTGTTAGTTACTGAAATCTATTCATGTTGAGGGTTTCCCTTGATGAATACGTAGTGTCCATCCTTGTCGTTCCATATTTTTTATTGGTTTAAATCCAACCGTATCTGCAAATAAGGTCGCACCCTCTGCTTTTCTCTCATTTCAATTTCCTATAATACTAAAACATCAGCATGAAAAATAAATACAAGTGTAAAGTATAACTCTCAGATATTTCTTGGCTAGAGGGTGTTTGTCAGTCTAGGTATGTTATTTTCTAGACCATGTTAAAAGAACACAGTCGTTATCTGCTGCTGAAATTAAAAGAGACTTCTGTAAGTTTGGTAGAACTGTTATTATTTGGAGGTAAGAAAGGGGAGAGGAAGAAGCCAGTCATGGGGAGGACACTCAATTCTGCTTGTAGGCGCAGCACCTTACTTTTTATCCTTTCTTAAAAATTTCCATTTCATATGAGGGCGCAAATGCTTAGTTCACGTTGTTTTTGTTTCTAAGGTCAAGTCAAGTTGTAGCTGAACCCTCATGAGGCCCCTGTTAACCGTCAGCCTCTCTGATGGTTTCTCACTCGCCTCGGAGTAAGAACCAGTCTGCTGCTAGTGGCTGGGAAGGTCCTGCGCCACAACAAGCCACCCTACTCTCTGTCCTCTGATTAAAACATGAGCACAACTCTTTTTTGTCTTTGTTCACGGCTCTCCTGATAAATGGACAAGCGGCTCAGACTGAACGCCAAGGGCATCCAGGATTTCCTGGTGCTGTGTGGCTTGTGTCTGCCGCAGCCTCTGAGACCCCTGGCACTCACAGCCCTGCAGGGTTTGGCCTCAAAACAACCCCCTTGTTAGTTGTTTTCCTTCTGTGATACTCCAGAGAGTTTTTGCCTGGCTGTCTCTCTGAGTCTGCGCCTTTGAGCCCTGGCCTTCTGTCTCTGGACCAGACCCCAGTTTCAGGCTCCCTTCACGTTGACCGTGACTTTGGGAGGCTGTCGAGCTTCTCGCCTTCCCACCCATAGGTCATCTGTGCTCGGGGTCCACCCAGGATCACCTCCGCCACCCTTCCTACGGAGGAGGAGCAGAAAGCAGCCCGCGTCATGTTTATATTCCTAACATAGTCCTCGGAGGAGCAATTTGCCACCTACAATTTTATACTTGCAGCCACGTCTGAATTATTTTTTTAAATTTCAGAGCATTTCCTTCATTTGGTCATTTGATGTTCTCTCTTCCCATCTGAGTCTCCTCTGCCTTCTATTGACTTGGGGTCTTCCCAGAGGGGTGCTGGAGGCCTGTCTCCCGCACCTGACCTCTCTGAATGTTAAATTCCAGAAGCAGGTGTGGAGCGCGGGCATCCGAAACGCACAATCTGCCGAAGAGGAGCAGTGGCGAAGAGCGAGCGGAGGCCAGGCCGCCGCTGGGCGAGGACAGGAGCCGGGCAGCGCAAGTCAAGGAGCCGAGAAAAAGAGCCAGAAAAACATGTTTGTCATATTGAGGTTTTAATTCTGGGGGCAAGAACGGTTTATTTTTAAGTCTTCGTGTCATCATTTGCTAGTGCTGTTAAGCCTTAGAGGACTTTACTTGTGCTGTTTCCCCCTGGGACTGATAAGCCCTGTTTACCCTGCACACGTGCAGCCCAGGAGCACCCCCTGCCCCTGCCGCCACCCGGTTCCCTGGGGTCAAGGCTGCGCCCTTGATTATGGGCAGGGATCGCGACTCGTTTCTAACGCATAGGGTGCCAAAGGGAGGTGATGGGTGTCACTCGTGTGTCACTCTCTGTCTCGCCCACGAACCTGCTGCAGGGACACTCCTATGGGCTTACTGACGGGACGGTCATGCTGGGAAAGGCCACCTGCCGGCTAAGGCACCTTGCGGCCGCGGCAGGTAAACCCTGGCCTGTAGCCAAACCGGGCTGGGACGCGCAGTCCGACAGCAGCGAGGGGATGAGTTTTGCCACAACCTGAGTGAGAATGACAAGGGATCCTCTTCCGGTCGAACCCACAGATGGCGGGGTACCCTTTGCTTACCTAGGAGACCCCAAATTTGGGAGACTCCAAGCAAACAAGCCAGCTACATTAAGCCCAGAATCCAGACCTCAGGAACTTTGAAATAATACATTTATGTTGTTTTAAGCTTTGGGGGACCCCTGGTAATTTTCTTTCTGGTAATTGTTACATAAACATGGAGAATTAAGACCTGAAGGCTTCCCCAAGCCAGGAAAAAAAAAAAAATTCATATTTACATCTCCAACAGAAACCCACCAGCTGAGATCATCTCTCCCACTTTCCCAGCCGTATTTTATTATACTAGGATTGGCAATTTGCTGGCTCCTAAACTAAGCAATGTTCTGACCTTGGTGATTGCATTTAAAAATTGAATTAGACCTATCTGATTTTTCTTTTTTTTTAGATTTTTCTTTATGTTGTTGAAATTAAGAAGTGCCCTAAAAGTCTCACAGATTTGGGGCAAGAGGCTACATTCTGAGAGTATCTGTGGCAGAGTTTACTATAATACAAATGTAGCTCTATTCACATATAAGTAACTACTATTTTATTGTAATTATGATTTCAAAATTAAAAAGTGCCAAATATAGTCAACATGGATATACGTTTATACCTACCAGTTTATGTTGATATTTCTATGTTAGGTGGATTTAAAAAAAATTCCTTGGTGATGTGTCTGTTTAAATTATTACACTGTTCTATTCTGAGGACTTGTAAAAATCAGAATTCTTTGTGATGAGAAGTAGCAAAGACAGCATGGGGGTCTCTGAACTTTGTGAAATGTAAAGTTGTGTCTGTAGCAAAATAGGTGTATAAAAATGGTGTTGAAAGTTCAGAAAAATAAATGTAGAAATTTATTGTGGTTGGTCTTAAGGAAATCCAAAATGAGATTTCCTTAATAGCAGTCACAGAGTGTATCTGACTTATTTATTACAGCAATCATTGAGCAGGACCTCCATGTATTACTGAAGATGTCAGGTGTCACTGATAAGGAGGTGAATAAAGCACTGTGCCTTTTGCTAAATATTTTACCCCCACAGAAATACAGTATGTCCCAAATATATTTACTTTGGCTCTGATTGAAATTAATGTTGCAATCAAAAGCCACACACTTCAAAACTGAGTAAATGAAAAAACCTAGAAAGGAATTTTGATGCCAGCTCTGAAAAATGTGTGTGACAATGGACCCTCCCCAGCTACAGAAGAGGGAGAGAGATACAGGGAGGCAGGGGTGAGCAGCTGAACATTGGTGGATGTTGTATCCATGGGCATCCCAGGAAGCAAACCTTGGAGTCATCCGTGAATGACAGTACAGTTTTGAATAAAGAAAAACATTACTAACTCTCTAATTGCTGGTCATTGTGTGAAAATCATCAGTGAGTTGAATTTCATTTCAGATAATAACCAACCCTTAAGGATTAGAAGATGTCTTTACATAGTTCTAGGAGTTTTTGACTTAGAACCTTTAGAATATAAATACTTGCAGAGGGAACTGAGTGTGTGGGAATTTTGTTGTGGAGAGCAGTATCGATTCACTTATACTTGTAGAATACGTTACAGAAAGTTTGCTGAATAGAAGTACAAACAAGTTGCTCCAGAGACACAGGAGAGGGACCCTCAAGAAAATATTAGGAGAGTAGGTAATCATTGATTTCGTTGTGGAGAATGAAAATGAGTTGAAAATCACAGAAGAAATGGCAGAAATAAAGACCCAGAAGTGCAGAAGAGTGATATATTATGGGCTGGCATGTAGCTTTACTATAACATTGCATTGCAAAGTCTGTTCCCAAAGGTTCTTTTCAACATTCATGATGCAAACATTTTGGCAATTATTTTTACTCTTACATACTAATGCGCCTTTTTCGTTCCAAATAGACCTAGAGTTAAGCTTTATTAACATTCTATACTAGAAGGATATGTTGCCTAATATCCAAATAACATCCTAAAACTTGTTATTGAATTCAAATGGGCGTCATAGTCCAATTGACAGTGTAGCCAGGCAGTTATTACATATTTAAAAATATGCATTTATGGTGGGGCGGCAGCTGTGGCACAAAGGAGTAGGGCGCCAGCCCCACATACTGAAGGTGGCAGGTTCAAAACCAGCCCCAGTCAAAAACTGCAATAAATAAATAAATAAATATATGCTTTTATGTTGAATTCCTTGAAGGGAGAGTGATGTGTATAAAAGACTAGGAAAGGAAGTATGGAAATATGATTAGTAACTCCCTGAATATTGTTAATAGAACATTGAAGGTGCAACATAAACCTTAATCTTATGGTTAAATTTTGTATTAACTTGGCTGAACCATGCTGCCCAGCTCTTTGGCCAAACAACATTCTGGATGTTTCTGTGAAAATGTTTTTTGAATGAGATTAACCTTTAAATCAGTGATTAATTAGTATGATTGCCTTCATAATACGTGTGAGCCTTACCCAATCCACTGAAGATCTTAGTGGAATAAACATTTACTTCCCAGAGCAAAAAGGAAGTCTGCCAGCAGACTACCTTTGGTTTGGACTGAAAATCTTCTCCAGTCTCCAGTCTGCCAGCCAACACTGAGAATTTGAACTTGCACCTCTATATTAATGTGATTCAATTCATTAGAATAAATCTCTCTCTCTCCATATATATATGTGTGTGTGTGTGTGTGTGTATCTGCGTTTACACACAGATACACAAATACATAAATATCTCCTAATGATTCTGTTTCCTTGGAGAACTATTACTAATACAATTAGTTATGTGGCAGTAAATACTCAGGAAAACAATTTACTAATTTGAATAATTTCCCATCCATACAATAGGAGTTGGAATAGGTGACTCCAAAATCCCTTATGCCCAGATATTCCATGTCTATAACTTTACTTTTCTCCAAGTCCTGTGACAGGTAACAGTACAGTTGAGCTGCAAATTATTTCCGTAAATAATCACTTACAATACAATCCGTAGTTAGCGTTGAAGGACAATACTTGTAATTCACATATATTTTCAAAGAACATTGCATGCCGAAACGAAATAACCACATGTATGTACCATGTTTCTGTGAAAATCCATATGAGACCAGCACAAATAATTAGAGAAAGAATTTTTTTCTAAAAAATTATCACTTTGCTATTATTTGGTATATTTTAAATTAACTTAATCAAAAACTGATGCTCAATTATCCTTTCGGTTAAGAGTTATTTCTTGGGTTGAAATTATATTCATTTTCAGGGGTTACTCCAAGTTTACAATATTATTTTGCCTTTAAAAGCTAATGATCTATGCAGAATTTTTATGCATATATCATCAAAAGCATTTACATAAAAAACACCAAATAATTTATTTTCTTGATAATCCATCCATGTTGGCAACTATGTTTTTAGAGCAGATGGCATTATGATAAATTATCCAATATGTAGAAACCACAGCGTGAATCTGGAAACTTTGCAAGAAGCTTTTAATGAGACATTCATGACCACACTCCACTTGTACATTCAGAGAACGACAGATACTTCTGTTCTGAAAGTCGATATGTATACATGAGATTTCCTTTTGTAATGTCTAATGACACTGCTTTGGTTTAAGAGTGATAATATTCTATAGTTAATCTATTTTTTTTTTTTTTTGGTCGGGGCTGGGTTTGAACCCGCAACCTCCGGTATATGGGGCTGGCACCCTACTCCTTTGAACCACAGGCACTGCCCAATCCATTTATTATATTTAGTCATTTCAGACATTGAGGTAAAATGTTTCTAAGATTAAATTATGTTTCTATTTTAATTATTATGAGTACATAATAGTTGTGTATATTTATAGTGTACATAAGGTATTTTGATACAAGCACAGAGTGCATACAGTCACATTAGGATAATTGAGTTATCCTCATAAGAGATTTTGGTAAAATAAATCAATTTAGAGTTTTTTTTCATTTTAATAAAAATGGATGAAAGTATTATGGACTTGCAGGTACCTACAAAACTACCATTTCAGATATTAATATAATTTTAATTTTCAATTGAAGACATCTCCAGGATAACATGAAAAATCTTCATTTTTGTATATGAAGAAAATATAACCATTTCGAGGGAGAAAATAAATGTCGATATGAACATGCATGAATTATAGTGCTGTATCAATTCTCTTTTAAATACAGGTTACGGAATGGGTGAAATGGACAATTCAGGAAAAAAATCTGCTATTCAAGGGCACAAGGCTAATCAAATGTGAGTTGTAATGAAATGTAAGGTAATATAAATAGGGAGCTTGTGGCTTGGAGTGTTGAATGATGACTCCCACGGAAGGCAGATAAATCACTTATCGTGAATGTGAATAACTGGCAGGTCACAGATTGTAACAATATCTGCTGGATTCTTTAATGATGAAATACTCAGATTTCTGATAATTAGATAATTAACTCTGACTAAAATATTGAGTTTCTCTGACTTATGTCTTAAGAAAACCACATGTGTTCTAGCACATTCTGGGCCCTAATTTAATTATATTTATTTACTCTTTCTCTTTGTGGGCATCTGTCAAACACCACTACCTCAGAGACCAGCCTGAGCAAGAGCAAGACCCCATCTCTACTAAAAACAGAATAACCAGCCAGTGTGTTGTGGCAGGCATCTGTAGTCACAGCTACTCAAGAGGCTGAGACAAGAGGATCTCTTGAGTCCAAGAGTTTGAGGCTGCTGTGAGCTATGATGACACCACAGCAGCCTCAAACCTCTACCCAGGGCAACAGAGCACAACTCTGCCTAAAAATGAAAAGTAAAAGAAAATAAAAATTCAGTGAAGGCAGATTTGGGACCCCTTGGAACATGTACTGATATTAATAAATATTTTGACTTTATTTCAAAGCTTTTATTTCAATGTTATACATAAAACTATCACATACCTATATATTTATTATTCTGGCACAAGCTATCAAACTTTAAATGCATAAACCATTGCTATGTATTACAGGCTAAATTATGCACACCATCTTTCAGTTTTATATTTCTAAAGTGAAGAACTGTGAGCACAATTTACCTAAACTTATATGACACAATAAATTTGATGTCTCTAGTGTTAAAATTCTAATATTATCATAAACTTTTATTGATAATTATATGTCATAGTATTGAAACAGGATTTTGCAAATCCCACACTATTTTGATTCTTCTTATGTGGCCCATTTACTGTCATTTTCTCATTTAAAAATATATAATAATGCCTTATTAGATGATGCAAACATCATGGGAGCCATATTTTTCTTTCTTTAAGTTGTGCTTTAAATTAAATATACTCTAGTGAAGAAGTTTAAAGTGCACAGATGAATTAAGTAGACATGGCAAAGAGGAACAGTTTCCCTCTATGCTTTTACTCAGCGTCTTTTCCTTTATTGTTTACTTCTTTTTCTTAGAGACAGAGTCTCACTTTGTCACCCTCAGTAGAGTACAATGGTGTCACAACTCACAGCAACCTCCAGCTCTTGGGCTTAAGTGATTCTCTTGCCTCAGCCTCCTGAGTACCTGGGACTACAGGAGTCGCCATAATGCCTGACTAATTTTTTTAATTAAATCATAGCTGTGTACCTTAATGCAATCATGGGGTACAATATCCTGGTTTCATTTACAATCTGAAATATTTTCATCAAACTGTTTAACATAGTCTTCATGGCATTGTCTTAGTTATTGTGTTAAGACATTTATATTCTGCAGTACCGTATTTCTTTGTTGCAGTTTGGCTGGGGCTGGGTTTGAACCCGTCATCTTTGGCATATGGGGTTGGCACCCTACTCACTGTGCCACAGGCACCACTTCCTTTACTGTTTACTTTTATGTATGTCTTTTATGTTGAAGTACTGTGTTCAGTGATTACAAGAAATCAACAAAGCAATTCATGAATGGTGGGGCCAACAATTTTCAGGATGTGTTCTGTGGACTGCTTGGTTTCCCAAAGACCCTTTCAAAATATTTTCCTAATACTGATACCTTGTTCAGCTTTTCACACATATTATCTCATGCATAAAGGAATTTTCTGGAAACTCTATGACATGTGATAGTGCAGGAGATTGAGTTTAGAAGTGGATGTGAGGGTCAATCTCTCTCCTAGTAAGGTAGGCATTAAAAAGAATTTTCAAAAATTCGAAACAATGAAACTCTTTTGAGCAAATTATTTTCTGATTGATAAAACATAATTACTTTACATGAAAATGCATAGATGTTAACATACAAATGGATCTATCATGAATTTTTTTAAATTATTGAATAAATATTTTAAAATTTTTGTTTTAATTTCTAAACAAAAATATTAATGGATATAACTCACATTTTAAAATAAAATGATTTACAATTCTAAAAAAATTTAAGTATATAAAAGAGTTCAAAGTACCAAATTTTAAAGAAAATCTGTCTTACAGTAATCCCCAATAACTGAGATTATTGCCATTTTCTATATGAATGTAAAATCTCAAAGTGACCAGGATGCCCTGGTTCTTCGTCTTCTATTAAGCATTGGGGCTAAAAATGCTCGTGGAGTCGTCATGTCTATTTTGGAAGGAGACATTGTCCCGGAACTATCAGATTCTTCTAACGCCGTGATTTTCAATAGGTGTCCTGGGACACACGTGTGTGCTGTGAGAGGATCTAAACTGAGCTGCAAAGTTGATTACATTATTGATCTACATGATTGGCCGATTGATTACATTATTTTTGAAAGATGTTCAAAGCACAGTAAGTATATTCTCTCTCTTTACTCTCTTTCTGCTTTTTGATCAATATAATTTAAGTATGTGTGGAAGTTAAACTGTAGGCTCAAGGGGGCCATGAGATAAAAAGGTTAAGAAATAGAGTGTTACTCACTTGGGATATTGTGGTGTTTTTGTTTTTGTTGTTTCTTTTGGCAGCTTTGGCTGAGGCTGAGTTTGAACCTGCCACCTCCAGCATATGGGGCCGACCCCCTACTCCTTTGAGCCACAGGCACGGCCCCTGTGGTGTGTTTCTGATATGAAAGTGTTTATTGAATGTGGCTTTTTAAATTTTTATGTTAATTTTTTATGCCTTAGCAACTCTTTATTAGAAATTATAGCAATGACTCAAGGTGACCGCCTTACTGCATCTAAGGTCCTGGCGCCTGAGTCACAAAGGTTCCAGACCGTACCTGGCTGTGCACACTGACTGGAGAACGGCACAAAGAGAAAAAGAAAGAAAAAAACAATCCTTCCAATGTAGGCTTTCTCAGAGTCTATTTTAAAGTGAAAACCTTTGATTAAAAAAGTTGCACTTTGTTATAAGAATAAGATAGTCATGAAGAGCAAAAAATAAAAATCACCTAACCTAGCATTACATAAGCTTATGGAATGTACAAGATTTGAAGAAAATCATACAGGAAGACACGGGACTTGGCCCCTAAAAGATTAAAGCAGACAATGCAATCTGCAAAAGGAAGGCTGACACTTTTGGAGAACATGTGGAGAAGCAAACGCAGCATCACAAGCCTGGCCAGTGTGGGCGCGTCCCCCTCATGGGGCACCAGGGCACCCACACCCAGGCTTAAAGGCCTCAGTTCCCTCCAGAGCACGTGACTCCCACAGGCTGGGCTGAGGGTCATGCTGCTCATTCCTGCCTGGCAACGGCCTTGGTCAGCAAGGCTTTATAGATTGGCCATGAACCACCCCAGGAAAGCGTTTCTCCCCTATGCTGCAAGATATTTCTGAGCTCCAATCTAAACTGCCCAGTGTAGACATTCCAACATCTACTTCCTGCACTCCTGTAAGTCTCTTGATTGTCCAAGAGAATTTAGGAATTTAGAGTGAGGAAAACAGGAAGGACTTAACTAGGACTGATCTCTGGGGTCTAGTCCCAGACCTGTTTCTCTGGAGGGTTTCAATCCACAGCACAGAGTTATTACCAATCCCTAGAATCAAATTACCATTTGAACCCAAGTTCATGACCCTTTAGGAAAACACTCACACACACTCGGAGGAAGAACCAGGTCATTCAGGGAAAGGAAGAACAGAAGAAAAAGAGAAGCACAGAAAATACTTTTAAAATATTCTCTCTTGGACTCTGAACTTTCAAAATACAGAGTCTATTTTCAGACACAGAATAAAAATTTCCACAGCAGCAGCCCAAGCTGTATGTAGGCGCTCTGGCCTAGAGAATATTTGAAAAGGCTGGAATTTGCAGGAAGAGACTGGACTCAATATCTAGGCCAGAAAGAAAATTCGTAACTGGAAATGTGAATGCCAAGTCACTTTGGAGGGGTCTTGGGAAGCCAGAGAAGATTATCACTCTGAGTTTTGTTAATTATTTAGGGTGTGACGACCACTGCATCACTCTGGACCGGCTGCTGTTGTGATTCATGACTAACAAAGACGTATAGCTGCTCAGAGAAAGCTTTGTCTGGGCTGGTGGAAAAGTTCCTAGCAAAGGAAGTGCAAATTTATGGACCCAGTCAGGCCCATGGAATCGCTGGCTCTGGAGATGCAGCTCAGAATCTGCTTTAACCTGCCCTTGGGGTGACACTGAGGCCCCATTACTTTGGGAACCGCAGTTCTGGGTAGTGCATAGTGCCCTCTGGTGTTCGCATGCGACCATGACAGCTCGTTCCCAAATGTTACCCAGCTTAAATTGGAGAGGTGGAAAGTGATAGAAAAATCAAGTTTGGCAAAATTTAGCTTTCAGCTTCTAGGATTAAATAGCATTCTTATGTAAGAGAACGTGTCCTTCAGGGAAGCAAAGTTTTAAAATTTGGCGTGGATAAAATTGAGACTGTACTTTTTAGACTAAAGCAATAGAATTCTATTCCCAGTCATCTCAGCTGTTCCCTGCCTTCCACACCTACTGAAATGACAGCGCACATTTCAGCATATCAGAGCAAGGTCAGACAGCTCAGATAAGGTATTTATTGTTCAATTTTTATCTTCAAAATATAGTTTTTAGTCTGCAGGAAGATAATGACAGGCTTGGTATTATTTGTTTCTCGGACCTCGTAGAAGCTTCTTTTCAAATATCAGGGTATTTTTTGCCAGAGTCAAAGCATATAGAGTACATGATATATAAGTGATATCACGATAGCTTTACCGTGGCTCAGAAGGGAAATAAATATTTGAGCATTGTAGGGACTGTAAATACACAGATATTTGTTAAGATAGCAAGCAGGTCTCTGGTCAGGGACCCAAGCACCCAGTTGGGGACGGAGAAAAGATAAAATAAACTCAAGGTATGAAAAGGAGGGATCTGGAAGTGATGACCTTGTACTTGATGTACATGATAATCATTGAAGACTAGAAATACTTGGATATGTGTAAGGTGGGAGAGGCAGGGATGACCCCTCAGGGATCTCAGAGCTTGCTGGAGGGAAGCAAGGGCTGCGATGCTTCTTCCTTCTCCTTTGAACAAGTGGAAACTCCAAGAGGACCTGCAATCTGCAAGATGCTGATACCCTGCAAGGCGGCCCGAGCTAAAATAAGAGAACAGGGAATCCCTGTGATCCATGGGGGAGGGGGGCTGTGCAGTCATAGTTAGTCATTGGCAGCCTGATGGCCTAAAACCAGACAGAACCAGGCACACACCCGCAGGCACCCGTCAGGACTCACTGCCAGTAAAAACAAGAAGATGTGTATGGATAACGTCTCCACGGAGATCAGAATGCTTTCCCTGAACCAAGATGCCAAACTTTAGAAAGTCACGCCAAAAAGAAATTCTGAAGCAGAAAATGGTCCTGATATTATGTTTTGAACTTGTGTTGCCTAAACACTATTACCGCAAACCACATAAGATCAAACTATATTTAATAAGCAAATTTAAGGCCCACTCGTCTGCAAAAATGTGTCTTCCAAGAGACAGTGTGTTCAGTTAGAGACAACAGTGGGGTATTTTCAAAATTGAAATATGTAACTCAAGACGGAGAATCAACATCCATAGGCCTGGCCCATCTTTTCCAATATTCTTCTTAAGTCTCCCAAGTCTCCCAGGAAGTGAGGTGCTTTGCAAATAGCTCCGATGAGCCAATCAATCTTCTGTCCAAGGTGATATTATATTTGCACTTAAGTAAATACATACTCTTTACCAGAAACAATAGTTCAGACACTTCTTGCATTGCACAAAAGCAGCAATAAACTGTTATTTATTGAAATAGAATTTTTGCTATCATACTACCATTTCTTCAAATAAATTTGTGAAAAAGCTACAGCAATCAAGTAGTTTCTCAGGGATATTTAAAAAAAATCAATAGGACTTATTTACCACAGCTAAGCTCAATAACCTGGCATGTGTGTTTTTCAAATATTGACATTCATTCCAAGGCACCAAATATATCATATAGCCAAAGTTTGAGTGCAAACAATCCAAGATATGCTACATAAAATGATGCCAAATGTGATAATAAATGCCTTCTATAAAAACAAGGCTTACTCATAAAAGACATTCTTTGTGGACAGATAACTCATGTTGACAGCTTGTGAATTCCAGAATTCTTTAGGCAGTTTTTCTACTGGCTTTTTCTCTGGTGCAAGTTTATAATGTTAACTGATCATCACACAGAGGTTGTTGAGAATGTATTTTAAAAGCAGAGTTTAGATAAGTTTGGATTTATAATCACATTCCGCGAAGAGCTTAGATATGTCACATTCTCTTTCTACATACATAGACAAGTGAGGAAATTTAAGCACCAAAGAAAAGATTGTATCCAAACATGAAGGGCTGTATAATTTTAGCCCTTATCCTTTGACAAAAGTTTCTAAACAGCACGTATTTTAAAAATGCAGCCATGAATCTATTTAGAAGGCATCTTCATTCCAGACTGCAAAACCTAGCATTGTCTTTGTCAATTTGTCTGCAGTTTGTCCTGGTAGGTGACATTGTTCTTGAGTGGTAATCAATTGATGTCTCCGTGCCATCTGGCATTCTGTCCCTAAGCACAGCTGCAACACTGTTAAGATGAAGGGCGCGTAGCAAGAAGCAGTGTACACAGTCGATAAATCCTTCCTGCGCCAGGCCGATACCATGAACTGCTTTGGCCTAGCAGGTGACGAGAAGTCTTGGCAATTCACGTAGGAGAATATGATGAAAAGTAATCACTCTGATGAGATTTTGAAAACCTTGCCTTGTTTACAGAGTGATCTCATACAACAAAAAGACACTATTGTTATCTTTGATTCAATATACACAAGTCTTGAACAGCCAAGTCATGACATAAAAGAAAACGTTACTGAAAATTCTGAGCTCGTGTTTGTTCTCTGTCACTTAGAAATGTCGTAATATTTCCCACTGAGCTTTTTTCAACTATCAGTAGGGGCCTTTGCGGTTTGTCTTTAATATAGTCAAATCCAGGGAAAATGGGCTCATGTAAAAAGTTTCACAGACAATATAGTTAAGTCTGAAATTCTAGAACTGGGTCACATTGTCCTATCAAATACCATAAAAGTGGTAGAAATTTCAGGTCTGATTAAAATAGTTCTGAAAATATCTAATTAATTGTTTTGAAAACATAAACAAGAAGCTGTTGTGAAGCTTGAGTGTAGTGAGATTATGCACAAACCTCCCTGAATGCAGGAGCGGTAAGGTGCTGATTGTCCTTCACATTACGAATGTCAAAGGACCCTCAGGAGTTCCATGAAGTCTTTCTTTGCCATAGTACTTCATGACTACTGCAGTCAGCATAACTCATCCTGCGTATGGGTCTAATAGTTTAAGAACATCTTCATGGATTTGAAGTTCCAGGTCTTCTACTGCTCCCCTTAGACAAAGGAGACATGTGAGATCTTCAAATCAACTGCTTCAATGGGTGACCAGCTGGAATAAAACTGGTTAAGAAAACATCTTGGGGAAAGGGACTGACAATCCTGGTGGTAGCTAGCACCTGACTAATGGCTTCCAGGTATGTCCCTAGTGATGACAGACATTTTTTTTAAGTGTGCCTTTTCTTCTAACAATGAGTTGTTTGATAGAGGCACACTGCACATGTAAGTTAGCTTTAAGAAAAAAAATCTATAGGTTTTATATGTTCATTTGCACATATCATGCTATGTATTTTAATATCGGGATATGCAAAATTATTTTGATTTTTCAGATAAAAATATAGGGATCTCTTTATTTTTCTATGAAATATCAAATTAGCTTTCACTTTAAAAAAATGAATGATACATCTATCCATTAGGGTTATGGTTATTATGTGCATAAGAGCAACAAAAATCCCCACTCATGTGAGCTTAAGCCTGGAGGCATTTTATTTATCTACATAATTAGAAAGCTGGAGGTGCGCGACCATGGAAGGAAATGAAACAGTGAAATGTTTTTAGTTTCTTATACTGCAGCCTTGAAAAAAATTAGAGAAAGACAAATAAACCATTAATCACTTAAGTTGATCAGGTTTGGGTCTCCTGGTGCCCTCACATAACTGCACTCCTAATGGATAGATGTATCATTAGACTTTTTTTAAAGTGAAAGATAATTCAATATTTCATGTAGACATAAAGAAGTCCTCATTTTTCTGTTTGAAAAATCACAAGAAAAGATCTTGCATATCCAGATATTAAAATACATAATGTGCCATAGTTGTGATCTATTCTTTATATGAAAGAGAGAGAGGAGAAGGGAGGTCAGATCAAGGGAGGGTGAATGGTGGGAACTCACCGATGGTGCATAATGAAAGGATACAGGTCAGATCTATTAGTGTAGAGTATAAATGTCTTAACATAATAATTAAGTAAATGGGATAGGTATATATTAACCAGTGTGATGTAAACATTCCTAATTCTATATGAAGTTAGCACATTGTAACCCATAAATGCATTAACGTATACATGAAAAAAAATTCTAAATTACAACTTCATGACCTTGATGCAATATATACTTTAAAAGAGTGTTGTGGTATAGTACAATATGGAGTTGTTTTGCTCCTAGGCAGAAAAGCCTGCCATTCAAAGTGAATAAAGCCATAAGAAATTTAAAAAAAATACAAAATTAAAAAAATACACAATGTGAAATATGCAAAAGAAAACACAGAACAATAAAACACAAAAGGGAAGGTAAAAGATAAATTCATGTTTTAGAATGAATGTATTATATGGAAAAAGGAGAATGGAATTCATCATAGAAAATTATTTATAACTCTTACAGACTTTGATAATTTATAATTATTAATTCTCTACTTCACATCAGAGGAGGAAAGTAATAATATACAGATTTTTGTGTCAAAAAATGTAACAGAAGAAATACAGACTAGGATTTATCTGAAATGGGGTAAGGAGGAGCTTTTTGGAATAGCTAAACATGTAGGTAAAATAAAATATCTGAACATATAGCTAAGTAAGTAAATAAAACAAGTTAAATAACGTTATTACATTTTGAAATGAAGATAATTTGCATATAATCAGGTATATAATTATTAGAAAAACATAATATCAAATGTGCATGTAGGATACAGGCCTTGATCTGTTCAATGCTTTTTAATTAGCACTGGAGCTGCACTGTTAGGGCTGAGCACAGGTGGTCAACGAACCAGACACAGCTCTTATCTTCATTCTGTTTAAGTCTGTAACTAGAATGAAGAGAAAGTAAAGAATAAAAAAATACGAGTAAGTTTGTAATCCCCAATTTCCTAAGGACTGTGGTGAGAGGTCAAGAACAGGCACTTCCAGTAGTCTTCGTAGATGGACTGCAGGTGTGTGGCCACCTCTCCGAGGGAGCAAGGATCCCAGCGTTATATGTACTCAACCAAAAGCAGTTGTATCTGGTAAACAGTAAATGCAAGTAGCACGTCCATCCTGCCTTGGATCGTACTGCTTTTTTCACTGAATTGTTGTCCACATTTTTTCTTAACTATTACATGCTATTCCATACTACAGTCGTGAAAAAGTGTCTATTCAATGTAGTTCTTCCTAGTACTTGTATATAAATAATAAAATAAAATAAATAAAATAAAAATTTTTTAAGTTAAGACTTTTCACTCAATTTTTGCATGCATGTAAGTAAGTTTCATTATTACGTAGCCTAGAATTTCGATTTTAGGGTACATATATTTGATGCTGGAATTTCAGGTTCTTGGTCTTGGTAGACGGACCACAGGATTAGTGCTAAGTCAGATTTATTTACAGAAAACAAGAATTACAACAAGTACAAGAACCAAACTTCCTGGCAGAGAGGTCCCAGGAAGGGAATAAGCTCTCCTGCTCTGTCTTCGAGGTCCAGCCAGATCTGTTTTTGAGCTCTCTGCTCAGGGCTTTATATAGTCCCAGGGGGTTGTTTTGCCAGCACTCTTAGTGTGTGGGCCTTTGTCAGTTACAGCCAGCTGTCCAATGAAGACTCAGGCCCTGGAAATTGACATGACATTGGCCAGGCAGAAGACCACGAGAAGGAGACAGCAAGGCGCCAGTGTCTCCCCCGCAGGTGTCCAGCCCTTCCAGCAAGCTGGTTCCTCCACAGGCCCCAGTATCAGCACCGAGAGGGCCAAGGTGGCAGGTCGTGGGGCCGCCTTGTCCTGCATCATATTCAATAATACTTAAAAATGATCATACCAACCCCAAAGCCACAGCATGATTTCAGGGGCCTAGTTCCCTTCTGGGCTAATCCTGAGTAGCTACGGACTTTTACAATTTGGAGGACTTTTATTTGTGTGAGCTAGTATTGCTTTGTTTTTGTGATTTTCATATCTCTGATTTTTTAAAAATTTAGATATTTTCCTGTTCATTGGCCAGTTGGCTTTCTTTTTCAGTGAATTGCTTGTTCAGACCTTTTGTTTTTTTAATTTTTTATTTCTTTTGAGTTATTTCCCTGTTCTTAATTTCTAATTCTTCATACTTTGTGGATATATTTCTTTGTATCTGTCTGTCTGTATCTATATTTTTGTGGATATATTTCTTTGTATCTTTCTGTCTATGTCTATATTTTAAGCATTCTATGGAATTTTATTAGTAATTTAAAATTTTTAATTATTCACATTCATCTATCTTTTCTGATAGTGTTTGTACCTTTTGTATCTTATTTTTTGAAAAGTCTCTATCACAGTATCATTGAAATCATCTAATCATTTTTCCAAATTTTAAAATTTTGTATTTCATGTGTAGGTCTTTAATGCATGTAGAAATATGTGTTCTTTATACGGTTTGTAGTTAAAGTAGATATCAAATCAAAATATTCTCTCCATGACAGCAGTTGTTTCATCTTATTTGTTGAATAGGTCATGTTCTAACACACCTCTGATATAATACGATCTTATATAAAACATGGGATGGAGACTCTCTATGTTCCTTCATGAAGTTACTTATCATTATACACACACAGTAATATTTTAATCATTGGAACTTGTATGAAATATTTATATCTGGTGAGTCAACCTGTTTCTCTCTTTATTTTTATTCTTAAATGTATTGAATATTTTGAGCTCTTTACTTTCTGTGGGGACAAGCTAGAAAAGGTATAAAGGAAAAAAAATCGGTAAAGCATTTGTGAGGAGTTCAAATAGCAAGAGCCTGGCTCCCTGTATTGCAAGCCAAATGAAGCCACTAGAATAAAATGCTTAACCAGTTTGAACACATTAATAGATTAGATTCAAAAGTAACCAGTAGGGTTGGGAGGAATAGATCAGCCGCACAGATTAAAAGGTAACATCTCCCCTCCGCAATGTATGTTTCCTTTAAAAGTTAATTCTAACCCACACCCTTTGTCCACTTCCTTATACCTTATTCCCCTTAGGTCTTAGCAAGACCACCGATATGTCATGTGTGGGGACAGAGTTTCCTTGGCTCCTAATAATCGTGATAAATCAGCTAATGCCATATTGTAAACGATTGTTGAAAACACACTAAAAGGCCTGGTGAGATTTCAGATGGAGGAGTCATTTCCCCAGCGTGTCTTTGCACTGGTCAGCGTGCTGGTCTCTCCTGCCCTCACCAGGTATTGCCCTGGTAATAGCTGAGTGTGATAATTTATTTGTCACACCAACCTCCTCTGCTTTGGCTGGGTTCCAAAGAAGTCAGCAGAGGCAAAAAACAACAACCTTCATAATTTTTGAATTCCTAGAAATACTAAAATTTCTGGTGAGAATTTATTTGGAATTGCATAATAATTAGGGGGAGCGTGGACATATGCACAGGTTGCTTTTCCACATATGAACAAGGTATGTTTCTCCGTTTAGGAAAGGAGAGACCGTGTATTCAAATACAGAGGGTATGCTAAAAATGCATACACATTTTAAGAAAGGAAAAAAAACTGTATTAAAATGCAATTCTCAATACATACTGCTAACAAAAGATGAATATAAGTCATGTTGAGTATCTCTTGTAATTGCAGAAGTCATATGTGACTTGAGAATTACATATTTAAAACAGTTTTTTCCATTCTTGAAATGCATATGTAGGTTTTGGCCCCCTATGTATTTAAAACAATTTTGAAATATTTGCCATATAATTTTATATTTTGTTACAATTATTCCAGATATCTTTAGAGTATCTAGGAATAATTATAATGTAATTATAATATATGTAATTATAATAATTATAATGTAATAATAATTATTATTCCCAGATGCCTTATAGAGACGTTTCAAGGAACTCTGTTCTCTTTTTGTTATTCCATTATTGTTCTCCCATGTTTATTTTATTAATTTCTATTCTTATTACTATAACTTTGAATGTCCTATTTTCTTTTTTCTTTCTTTATCATTCTTTTCCTTACTTCTTGGATAGAATTCGTGGCTCGTTACAATTTTGTATTTCTTCCAACAACCACTTATGTCTATAAACTCCTTTTTAACATCAATTCAGGTTCAAGTTACCAAGGTTTAATATGTAGTGTTATTGTAATAAGTAAACATTTTTTAATATTAATTTTAATCTTTTTTAATCCTAGAATAGTTGATAAGTGGTTTTTAAATCCCCATAATTGTGAGCCAATTATTTTGATTTTTATTTCTAATTGTATTAAATTACCATCTGAGACTTGGCCTGCACTAGAAATTATTGATGTTCCTTGTGTTTTGTTTTATGATCTAGTAGGAACTAAATTTTATAAGATATTCTTGTGTCTCTCTTCTTCAGAAACTCAGAATATTTACATTGAGGCATATGGTAAATATACAGAGGTTATCTTAAGAAATGAAAAACTGTACTAAAATTGTAATACTCAGGCTGGGTGCATTGGCTCACACTTGTAATCCTAGCACTCTGGGTGGCTGAGGTGGGTGGATCACCTGAGCTCAGGAGTTCAAGACCAGCCTGAGTAAGAGATAGACCTCATCTCTAAAAATAGTCAAGCATTGTGGCAAGTGCCTGTAATCCCAGTTACGAGGGAGGCTGAGGCAAAAAATTTGCTTGAATCCAAGAGTTTGAGATTGTGCGTCAGCTATGATTCTACAGCACTCTACCCAGAGAAACAGAGAGAGATTCTGTCTCAAAAAAAAAAAAAAGTAATACTCAAAATATGCCAATATTTGTCATCTTCCTTATAGTATCTTATGTCTATAATCGCAGAAGTCAAATATGATTTGAGCACTGCAAGTTTAATACAATTTCCTCCTTTCTGAAAATATGTATACATTTTTGGCACCTTCTGTATATACATCTAGTAGATAAGCTTTGTTATTATACTTTCTCAAATCACGCAGATTCCTAGCTTTTAAAATCTGTGTGGGGTCAATTTCTCAAAAAAATGCATAAAAATATTTTATTGTCAATATATCCCAGCTAAAGTCAGGCATGAAGATGCACAACCATAGTCTCAGCTGCTTGGAGGCTGACATGGGAGGATAGTTTGAGGTCAGGAGGTTGAGACTGTGAAGGTCCAGGCTGTGAAGTACCATGGAAGTGTCTGGAAAGAGCCAGTGCGCATCAGCCTGGGAAATCCAGGAGAGACAGTTGCTACAAAAGCAAAAAACAAAACAGAACCTTAGTAAAATAATGCAGCTAAGTATCAGTGTATATTTTATAGTTTTAAATTTGTGTCACTAGTACCTACGGATTCCAGGACTATATATTCTGATAAAAATCAATACTTTTGTTATTATAAAATTATCCTCTTTATCCCTAAATCTGTTTTGAGTTTTTACATCTATTGTTACATAGTTCTATTATAATTAGAATTTGTCTGGCATAAATTTCCCATTCTGCATTTTCAAAAATTTTATATTAATCTTTTTTAGGAATGTCTGTTTTCAATACAAAACTATTATTTAAAAACTTATATTTATGAATCGTTAATTTTAATGATTAATGCACTATTTATTTTAATGATTAATCCACTTTATCATTAAAATTTATTTAATGTAATCCACTTAATTAATATAAATGAAGTTTGATATTTTTCATTTGGAACTATATTTGCTTTATTTATGCGAACTACTTTTGTGCTACCTTTTTAGTGCATTTTCTTTTCTTTTTTTCCCCTTTTCTTATTTCGGTGTTTTACCAAGTTTCTTATTTTCTGTTAATTTTTTTACCTGAATGTTTGGAAGTAACACATCCTACTAATTTATAATAATAGTCACCTTTACATTTTTTATCTTTCTAAACCTGATCAACTCTAAAAATGATTAACATCTCTACTCCCTTCTAGAATAATACAATGATATTGTAATACTTACAATAATATAACTCCAATTAACTTTCCAAATTCCTTTTATTGTTGTCCAGCAGTAAAATACTATGTTTTATAATCTCATGAAATTATTCCATGTTAACATTATTTCTTCACTTTTTAGTTAATTTTTATTCTAGCATGCCTCTTGTATTGGATTCTTTAAATATTTTCTTCACTCAATCAAGCCTTGTGTTTTATTATTTGCTTTGATCTCAATGACCTTTATTAAAGTCTTTCAATAAGAATCTGTGATGTACTCTGAGAAGACAAAGCAGGTGGATTGCTTGAGCTCAGGAGTTTGAGACCAGCCTGAGCAGGAGCAAGTCCCCACCTCTAAAAATAACTGGGTGTGGTGACAGGCACCTATAGTCCAGCTGCTCTGAGGCTGAGGCAAGAGGCTGGCTTGAGCCCAAAAGTTTGGGGTTGCTGTGATCTGTGATGCCATGGCACTCTACCCAGGGTGACAAAGTGAGAGTCTGTCATTAAAAAAAAAAAAAAAAAATCTATGATGTATAATAGGTTTTTTTTGAAAGGACCATATCTCCCTTTACAACATTAAAACATGTAAGCCATTCTTGAGATACTTTGCTAAGAAGAATATGTTCCAGCTCCATCCATGTAAACACAAAAGAGGTAAAGTCCCCATCTTTCTTTAAGGCTGCATAGTATTCCATGGTATACATGTACCATAATTTATTAATCCATTCGTGGGTCGATGGGCATTTGGGCTTCTTCCACGTCTTAGCAATTATGAATTGGGCTGCAATAAACATTCTGGTACAAATATCTTTATTATGATGTAACAAGAATGGAAGAAAAAGTATCCAATGTACTCAGCCCTAATATAGAGCTAATTTATAGCTTTCATATGAAGGCTAAAACCCAATTAGAGCACAAGAATACAGGGAAATGGGAAAGGGGGCGGGGAGGGGGGAGGATGGGTGGAGGGAGAGCAATTGGTGGGATCACACCTATGGTGCATCTTAGTAGGGTA
>CAUYRH010035648.1:0-92662 GCA_963574655.1 Perodicticus potto
ATATCATGAATGTTACATTAATCAGGTGGATAAAAATATCTCCGATTGTATGGGAAGCCCGCACACTGTACTCCAAGCCTGAATCATTGTACACAGTTATGACTCAATAAAAAATAATTAAAAATTAAAAAAAAATAAAAATAAAAAAAAACATAAAAACAAAGAAACAAACAAATACTTCCTTTATTTTTAAAATCCCGCAATGATCCTCTCTTGCTTATAAAGGCCGGAACGTCGGAGTTTCATTCCAAACAGCCCGATCCCTGCCCGCCTCTGCAGTCGATCCCTGATTCCATCCCAAGCTCTAAGCTCCAGCCAGCCTGAACTTGTGGTTGCAGGACCTCGTAAATTCCTTATGCCCTTGTGACTTTTGTCCCTGCTTCTTCCTTGAGAGCAACTTCCTTTGCCCTCCTGTCCAACCTCTGAGGTCTTTGCAGCTGCCAAGACTCAGCTCAAGCCCAACCTCCTTGGTGAAAACCTTACTTTCTGCTCCCCCAAAGAACCTTGCTTGGGGCAGGCTTTTTTCTTTTCTTCTTTTTCTTTTCTTTTCTTTTTTTTTTTTTTTTGAGACAAGACTCTCACTCTACAGCCCTGTGTGGAGTGATGTGACATCATAGCTCACAGCAACCTCAAACCCCTGGGCTCAAGAGACCCTTCTTGCCTCAGCCTCCCAAGGAACTGGGATTACAGGCACCCACCACAACTCCCACTAGTATCTCTATTTTTAGTAGAGACAGGGTCTCCCTCTTGCTCAGGCTGATCTTGAACTCCTGAGCTCAAGCAATCCACCTACTCTTGGCCTCCCCAAGTGCAAGGATTACAGGCAGGACCCACCACGCCCAATACGGGCCAATCTTTGTACTTCAGTCTGTGGTTGACACTTCTTAGTTCTTCAACCCCAGGGCTGGTGGAGAGTGCAGCTTTCTTCTTGCACCCCATTTCTATTTCCAAACCATTACTCCTTGTCTTCCCCTTTTCTATGAGGGCTATTTCAGCTCTGCTTCAATCCCACTTCTCACTTGCTGCAGCACCGTGAACTTCCCAAAGGCAGGGGTGGTGTCTGTCGTGTCTCCGTGTCCTTGGCACCTTGCACAGTAGCTGGCATATTCAGGGTTCCCAAATAAAACTTGATGATCCCAGGAAGAGAGGGACAGACAGAAGGCAGTTATTTAAGAAGTGGCAGTGCCATCATTCATAACCAAGACTGACTGACTCACTCCCAAACCTTCCTTGGTGACTTTTGAAAAAGCAGATGGGTAGAAGCTGAAGTACAGGGACGAGAACAGTGTCACCTGGCAGTGGACTGGTAGCCACACAGCTGACACCAGCACGAGAAAGGGCCAGGTAGGAAGGAGGCCCATTCCTCTGGCTCTGTGCTTCTCCCCTGCCACCCCTCCCTGTGTCTACCTACCTTACTGCTTTTGTCATAGAGATGCGTGGCTGCCTCTCTGTGCCCTGCGTCTTAGCTGAAGAGTAGACCAGCCATTTCATTCTCAGCCCAGCTGGATGACGTACAGTCAGGCCTCACTCAGCATTGCCGGCAGGTTCTCAGAAACAGCGACTTGAAGTGAAACAACATACGGCAGGTCTTCAAATAATACAGTTTTTGCTCCACATCTTTTTGTTGCAAAGTTGATGAGAGAGGAAAAAAATGGTTTTGTTATCTAAATACTTCATTCCCCTAAAGTTAGCGTTTCCAGGAGTCTATAGATGACGTTGAGGACTTATTGCGTATCCCTGTCGTGGCTGGGTCTGAAGGAATTTGCATCCAAAATCTATGCACACTCCTTTACTTTTCCACTATGGTCATCTTGGCACCTTTGATTAGTGTCCTTAGAGTGGAATCGCTGTATTACCGGGCAGGTGTACGTCCAGATTCAGTGGATAACAAGGCAACAGGCTTCCAAAGTGGTTGAACCAATTCGCACTCACACCTGGGCCCGGGAGCTCTGGGAGCTCCATGTTCTTGCCAATACTTGGCATTCTCCACCATTTTTCACTCCAGCCATTCCATTGGAATAAATTACAGACCTGGGCTCTACTATTCAATTTGCTAAACTAAGACAGCTTTTCAAATGAATTTTTCTTCACACCAGGGCCAAGATAACTAAAAGAGAGTCACACCTGTGGGCACTTGGGACAGGAGGGGAGCAGAACTTAAGGCAGTGTTCTTCAACCTTTTTTATCTCATGGCACCCTTGAAGCTATGGGTAAACTTCCACAGCACGCTTAAATTAATGTCGATCCAAAAAAAAAGAAGAAGAAGAAGAAGAAGAAGAAGAAGGCACTTGCTGTGCTTTCAACTTCTTTTGAAAATAATTTAATTAATGATCTTTAAAAATGTCTGTGACACACCTATGATCCTCTCTCTGCACCAGTGTGCTACGAAATACGGAATGAAAATCTCTAGTCTAGGGAGAGCTGGGAAGTGGCTCTGGGTACAGGTGAAAAGCTAGGGTCCTTCGTGCTCATAGGCAACTTCCTGCTTGGGAATGGCTCCCTGATGGCTCCTGTTAGAAAAGGAGGTCCAGAGTGGCACAGTTTAAACCCCTTAGCTTCAGGTGCGACACCTGCCTTCTGGACCTGTGTAGGCTGGCTGCTTGGTGTCTAGAGTCGCTGATTCATTTTCCCTTCTGGATAAGGGGACACGATGTTTTCAGCTCCAGCGTTTTGTGGACTCTGCCTTATCAGCTTCCGAGCCCACCTTGTCCCCCTTCTTACCTGACTGAGAGGTCACCAGGGCTTTATCCTCGCCCTGCCACCAGCCAGTCCTCAGGGTTGGGTACCAGTGGGGTGGCAGGCTTGCTTTCTGGAAGGCCCCATCCTTTGGTTAAGCCTGAGGCCCCAACATGAGCCTTTATTTGACCTCAGTCGGGTGGGGGCGGGATGTTTTTGTTCCCCAGCTTTAACTTGGAGCCTGGCTATGACTTCCTGCATATCTACGACGGACGGGACTCTCTCAGCCCTCTCATAGGAAGCTTCTATGGCTCCCAGCTTCCAGGCCGCATTGAGAGCAGTAGCAACAGCCTCTTCCTCGCCTTCCGCAGCGACGCGAGTGTGAGCAATGCTGGCTTCGTCATTGACTACTCAGGTAAGGGCCCTATGGCAGAGATTACTGAGGGCAGGGCCGGCCAGACCCGGCAGGGGGAGAGTGTGGTGCAGTGAGGACAGCACAGGGTGGGACCACGGGGAGCTCGTGCCAACCCTGGCACTGCTGCCACCTGCAGAGAACCTGCCTTCCCTGCGGTCCCTCAGGTGGCCTAGCCCTTCCCCCACATGCCCCAGGGCTGGGAGAGAAGGGGGCCAGCTTTCTTCTTGCACCTCATTCTTATTCCCAAACCATTACTCCTCTTCTCCCCCCTTTTTATGAGGGTCATTCTTAGCTCTGCTTCAGTCTCCTAACCTCACTCCACACCTATCAGCTGGTAGCATGCTGGTCACTCCCCTTCATTGAGTAAGGTTCTGCCCTCAGGCTCAATCTTCCTGAAAGCCTCCCCCATCCCGGTTGACCTCACCACCCACCTGGACAGCCCATCCAATCCTAGGGTCACAATGCTGGGACTTCTGTCCCCAGGACTCTCCTTGTCCAGGCTCTGGCACCTTGTTATAAACGTATCACTTTCTGACACTTCTTGACCACATTTGCATATCCTTCCAGACGTCTTATCCCATCGCACCTTTGAATTAATGAAGGCAAGTTCATAGCATAGGGGTCAAATGCAGAAGTCAACAACTTTTCTCTTTAAGGCAGTAAATACTGCAGGTTTGCCTATAGCAGCGACTACTCGGCTCTGCCGTTGTAGGACTAAAGCAGACATGGGCAAAACATAATGGAATTGGTGTGGTTGTGTTCCAGTAAAAATTCACCTGTCTGGTCAAAAGCGTAGACTGCCAGACTGATGGTTCATGTATTTATGTAACCTCTCAAAGCCTCCATTTCTTCATCTATAAAATGATGGCAGGAAAATATCTGTCTCAGAAATAGAAGATGTCCCCAAAGTTGTCATACATAGGGTAAATGAGAAATCGTAGCTAAAGGTAACTTTATGTACAAAATATTCATTATAGGGCAGCACCTATGGCTCAAAGGAGTAGGGTGCTGGCCCCATATGCCGGAGGTGGCGGGTTCAAACCCAGCCCTGGCCAAAAACTGCAAAAAAAAAAAATTTCATTATAAAATTTGACAAAGAAGTGGCCAATACATAGAGAATATCTTGTAAATATTTTTAAACGTTTATAATGGATATTTTGTAACTAAAGGTACATATAACTACAATTCCCCATTTTCCCTACTTATGATGACTTTGGGGACATCCCGTGTTATAAAAATCGATGAGTCCAGGTGTCGAAGTCCGTAGGGCCTGACTCACCTCACACATTCGGTCAGGTTTAAATGTTGTTAGAAGAAGTAAGAATAGTTCAGGCTCGCGAGCACTCCACTTTCTTCTACTCTGTTAGAATATTTTTGACCTTTTATTCTTCCCTAATTATCCTAAATCCCATTATCCATATCTTGTCTCCATTTCTTACTTGATTTGTGAGCTCGGCAACTTATTCTCTCTTGGAACATCATCTACAAAATGGTAGTAATAATAATTACGTTGCAGAAGGTTAAGATTAAAAGATATTTTCTACGTGCATATTTTATACGATCTGTGTATGTATGTATGTGTAATGCCTAGTATCTGTAACATTCTACAGATAATCTAGAGATGATCGATTTTGTTTTTGTTAGGATAACCCAAGTTCACCCAGGCCTCATCCGCCTGTGGCTACAAATGGGATCCCATTACCAGTTAAAATTAATTCTCTGGCTCCTATTCCCACTTGCATAATGTAGGACCTCAGCCACCTTTTAAAGTGTCCCTTAATTAACTATTTCTGAACCCCAGGGAAGATCTCCCATGAGCTCACAAATAATGCCCCTCCTAACCACCACTAACTTAGTGTTGACCAACTCCCAGTGCTATCCTGTGTACGTCACATGCATCAATTCATCGACCTCCCCATAGCTCTCAACTCTCTGCTTTTTGTCAGATGCAGTTCTAGAAGGTTAGTGCACAAAATAGAGAATGTTTTGCTTGGAGCCTTCTAGCCCCACAGGGCAGGCCTGGGGAAAGGGTAGCTTGCCATCCTCTCTTCCTCCAGGTCCCGGCCATTTGGCAAACTTTCTGTATCCAGACCCTTCCCCACATGCTGATATCAGATCAAATAGTCAGACGTTTGGCTTTCTGACAGAAGGCATGACTTAGACCCAGCCTGGGATTTTCCACTGCTCCACCTACCAACATTCCCACTGCCGTATCATCATCATCATCATTTTGTTATTATTAATCTCTTTATCCATATTCCCGTCAGTACCCTCAATTTTCCTGCCCCCTGGTCCTTCTATTGCATAAACTTTACAAACCTGCACCCTTTGTCAAACCCACACCCAGGCAGCTGAGGACAACTGAGCAAACATGATGCTTCGAGCCCTTCCAAGTCATGTCCTTAAACCCCTTAGCCACCATCAGAGCTGCCCCTAACTTGGTACAACTGAGTTAGTTCTTCTCCTTAGTGGAGATTCTAAAATTTCATCCCAAAGGTCACCACTGAGAGCTCATTCTTATAAGATGATTTCATTTCTTTTCCCCGGGATATAGTAAGCTACTGATTAGAAACTCCATCAACTTACTCTTCCATCACTTGTTCATGGCAGCCTGGCTATGCACCCCCACCCTGGGTTTTCTCCAGGAAAATTCACGGGCCGGAAGCCACACCTCCAAGTCCTCCTTCCCATGAAGCTCTTTCCATTTCAGCTATTGGTCCAAGGTGGCATCTAGATGGGTCCTCAAATCCAAAACACAGCCCATGGAATCAGGCCTTCCCAGCAGCCATCAGAATCAACCAAGCGGTGGAAGAAAAGCCAGTTACTAGGGAGAGGCGAGGGGGAGGTGCAGCTTACTGCCCCCCACCCCCACTGCTTCATTAGGCTCTGTAGTCCATGTATCAAGATAAAGATAAATGTGGGTGTTTGGGGGCGTGGGAGGTTCCTGCTGAGAACCTCAAGCTGCCTGCCTTCCCAGACTTCATACCTCCTAATATTAGTCACCCCCTGACAGCTCCCCTGGCCTCTGGTCTGGTAGTCCATTTGGTGGAACCGAGGGACCCTTCCTTACCCTGTGGCCCCCCATCTTGGGATCCTTGGATGCCTGGAAGAGGTCTACTTTGCTATAAGATTCCATGATCTGGATGATACTCTCCCCTGCTCAATAGCTTCCTTTATAGGGTGAGCTACATCACTTATTAACTGTGTGATCTGAAACAAGTTTCCTAACTTCTCTGCTTCCTCATCAGTAAAGGGGGATAGTGACATGAGACGGAAGAGCCCTTGCGAGGGTTAGTGAGTAGGCACACTCCCAGCAGAGTGCCCAGTACCAGTAGCTACTTGTCATGCACTTTGATCCACCCCCTTTCCACCCACTGCCTGTTCCCTGTGTGGTATTTCATTGGCTGTGCCCTTGTTGAGAAGAAGAAGGATACGGACCCCTCCTCATGGGACTAACCCAGAGGATCACAGTAAATTTCTTTTTTGTTTCTTGGAGACATGAAGTGTCAGCACAATGTTTTGTGTGTGAGTGAGCGTTATTCATAACATGGAAACTTAGGAGGAGGGTGTCCATAGCAAAGAATTTAGACGTTCTGCACTCTGTGAGTCCACAGAATACCATAGATGGAGGTGTAACCCACTGAGGCAGGGCTAGATCATCAGAAAGAGAAGAATTAGCATCCAGAAGTCATCCAAGTCTATGTCTTTTAGAAAGAGTCAGGCTTCTGCTGCATGTAGGGCAGAGGATCTGGGTCTCCTGGGAGCTGTGGCTTCAGGGGTCCTGCTTTAGGAAGTGAAGGGAGCCTATGAAAGCCCCATATGGAGAGGCGTTGCTGGACTCCACTGGGCTTAGCACCGTGAAAACCACTCTCCAGGGTCAAACCTTCCTCTGATCCAAGGCAGGGAGACCGAGAGCCTTTCTTCACATCCCGCCAACATCCCATGTGGGAAGCTGAAACAGTTTGATTAAATCTTAGGGAAGATTTAATTTCCAACCAAAAACCTACTCAGACTTTTAAGGGAAAAAAAAAGAAGAAAGTAAAGAAAAGAAAGACATAATTTATTATAAGAATACAAGAAGCAGAAACCCATTCAAAACTATCCAAGACAAAAAGGAGATGTTATTGTAGAAAAACAACTAACAAGCAAACTAATTTAAGCTAAAAAGGGCTCTGTATCTTAACAACACAGATAAGGAGAACTCGGTCTAACACAAACTGGCAAAGTATTTTTCAAATACAAGAGCCCAAGGGCAGGAAGCATAAAGTCCCAAGGGCCTGAAATCAAGATGGGAGAGTGAGGTTAGACTGAAGCTATCAGCCCCCTCCAGGACCACTCCTCTGCCTCCTCCAATCTTTCTGTATATTTGCTGCATTCTCCCGTCTCTGCAGATCAGTGTTCCTGGCTTCTCCGTTCTCCTGGGATAGGTGCGGCTGCCTTACTCTTGACTTTGAATCACGGCCCAGTTTATATTCCAATTCCAGATCCCAAAGGGATCATTAGAGGGTCTGGTTTAATTCACGCATCGACTGAGGAGCCTCCTGGGATTAGGCTTTTAATACCTTTTTTCTTTTTTCAGTTTTTGGCCAGGGCCAGGTTTGAACCCACCACCTCCAGTATACGGGGCCAGAGTCCTACTCCTTTGAGCCACAGACACCTGGGATTAGGTTTTTGCACTAGGGGCAAGGGCAAATCTCTGTACGGTGCTTTCATAGGCTCCCTTCACTTCCTAAAGCAGGACCCCTGAAGCCACAGCTCCCAGGAGACCCAGATCCTCCAGCATTTTTATTCATTTGTTCATTCGGTTAATATTAATTGAGCACCTACCATGTGCCAGGCATTGTTATGGGGTGGAGAACAAAGCAGGGAACCAAAGTCTCTGGCTCCGTTGGGTTCACATCCCGGTTACAAGCAGACCCACAGCCGTTTCTCCTGCAGATGAGATGCTGGAGGCAAAGCAAATTCCCTCTAAGGCAGAGGGGGGTGTGTTTTCAGGTGTCTCTGTTCAGTTGCCTCTGGAGGTGGCTGTGGGGTCTTAGTGATCCCTGGTCAGGCCTTCCAGGAGGTGATTCTGAATGCAATCATGCCATCTGTGAATTTCTATTTCTTTTTTCTTTTCCTTTTTTTATAATTTCAGATTAATATGAAGTGACCAACAATTAGGTTACAATGTTTGGGTTTGTTGGGTGGAGTCCCTATTGTAGCTGTGTCCTGCAGCGGGAGATGTGCCATATGCCCTTACATTATGCCCATTAGATAGGAACACACCCCTCTCCCTCCCTCCTCCTCTCCCCCTCACCCCTTCCCTCTCCCCCCATCTTGCATTGAACTGAGGTTTTCTCCTATGTGGGCATGTATTAGATCCTCTACTGGCTTCATATTAGTACTGAGTACATTGGATACTTGCGTTTCCAGTCTTGCAATATTTTACTAAGAACAATGTGTTTCAGCTCTATCCAGGTTAATAACAAAAGATGTAAAGTCTCTATCTTTTTTATGGCTGAATAGTACTCCATGGTGTCTGTATACCACAGTTTATTAATCCTGTCTGGGGTTCATGGGCACTTACGTTGTTTCCGGACCTTGCTGATTGAAAACTGAGCTGTGATAAGCAATCCAGTGCAAAAGTCCTTATGACAGAATGATTTTTTTTTCTGGGTAGATATCTAGTAATGCGTTTGCGGGATCAAATAGAAGGTCTATTTTGATTTCTTTGAGGATTCTGCCATAGTTCATTCCAAAGAGGCTGTATTAGTTTGCAGTCCCACCAACAATTTAAAAGTGCTCCCTTCTCTCCATCTGTGGATTTCTATCAGACCATTGCTCAGAGGCACTTCTCATCTGAATAATTCCTCTGGGTAGGTCTAACTTTTGTTAAAAGGAAGCAAAGGGAAGAGGGAGGATCCTATCTTTGGATACAATTGCCAAAAGTGAGTCTAAGGATGTTCATTGTCTTTCTGCAGACCAGAGATATCAGCAAAAAATGGGTGGGGTGGGGAGACCTTTATTCTCTGCTGTGTGGTGGCCTCCTCACTGGCAGGGACAGGATAATACCACCGCGCAAGCACATGTGTGAGACCATTCATTCACTCAGCATTGGCTTAGTGAAATCTGACTGCCTGCCGTGCCCTGGGCTGGATATTGAGAATACACCCTTGGGCAAATGGTCATGGTCTCTACCCTAACATACCTTAAAGATGAGTAAGGGAAACAGACAACGACTAAGTAGATAAGCAAGAAATAAAAAGCTTAAGAAGTTGAGAGGAAAAAAGAACAGGCTACTCTGAGGAAGAAAAACGGGGACCCCACTTCAGAATAGTGGTTGACAAAGGCCTATCTGAGCTGGGGCCATTTAGACAGCACCCTGAGGGTTAAATAGAAGCCCTCTCTGTGCAAGAGTGGGGGAGGGGGCACAGAGGGTGTTTTCAAGGGAAGAGTTCCAAGCATGTGTTAGAGAACCTGAAATAACTCAGGAAAAGCCAACACGAATCAATTTTTATTGGAAGGTACTAAAAAATATCTATTTTTCACGTTCAAGCCCTTGCAAGTAACACTGTGGGCTTGAGAGCTACCGCCAGATTTCCACACGTGCCACCACCCTCATTCCCACCACCTGCTGCCACTATGGGTCATCCTTTATAAAATCAAAATAAAAATATCTGCACTTTTGCCTATTTTTAAAGTAATGCATGTTTGTTGGAAAAATTCACACACTATAAATGCAGATAAGGTAGACCCAAAGGGGTAGGGCACCGGCCCCACATGCCGGAGGTGGTGGGTTCAAACCCAGCCCTGGCCAAAAACTGCACAAAAAAAAAAAAAAAAAAAGAACATAGCATCCCCCAATACCACCATCCCCTGAAACACCAGTATTTATAACTTGTTATCTCATTTCAGGTATTTTCTATACATATAAAGCAATGTAAATTCTATATTGGGGTTGACAAATGTTTTCTAGCCAGGGAGGAAATATTTTTAGCCCAGATGATCTCTGTTGCCATAGTCAGCTCTGCCATTGTAAAGCAAAAGCAGCCAAAGACAATGTGTAAACAAATGGCTGTGTTCCAATAAAACTTTATTTACAAAACCAAGCAGCCAGTGACCTGTGGGCTGTAGTTTGCTGACCTCTGTTCTGTATGAAAGAGATTACACCATGTGTACTAATCCATGTAATCTGTTCTTTTGTTTTTATGTTTTTCCTCAACAATAAATCTTGGGCTTCTTCCCATATCCATGTTCAAAGATTGTGCTATTCTTTTTAAAAGCTACTTGGATTTCAGTGGATGGCTCTAGTCCGGCCTTTTAACTACTTCCTTACTGAGTGAATGTTTAGGTTGTTTTCCATTTTTTTGCTATTAACAAAGTTTGGAAGTAAGCCTCATCTATCAGGACCATCACAGAGAAGTTGGATTTTTTAATGTTCCCATTTTGGAGAACTTGGGTTTTATTTATTATCATCATCATGATGTTTTAGTCATTATGAATGAGATCTGGACTGGCAGGCTGAAGATCTGATTTTCTTATTGTACCTCTAAATAGCTGAATGGCTTGGAAAACTCATTGTTCTCTTTCATTGCCACATTCCTCATCTATAAGCTGAACACGAGCAAACCTGGCCCTGCTGAGGGTATCGTGAGATGCAAATGAGGTAACTGATTGGAAAATGCTTTGCAAATTCTGAAGTGATACTCCTATATAAGGGGCTATCATCATTATCATTATCCTTTTCGTTATTATTAATGTGATAATGCTGGGAATGATGAGCTCATCTTCCTCTGACATGTGAGTAAATATAGAACAGTCTGGAGCTGGAATCATTGATGTTGATTTTCCAAGCCCCAGTGCGTTCAGCCAGACGATTCAGTCACCATATATTAAGTCTCTATTATGTGCCAAACATGGCCAGCCCCGGTGCCAAGTTCTGTACTAGTTGCCAGGATTGTGAGAACACCAGGTGTTGTTCCTTGTCCTAGAATTTGGAACCCACTGGCAAGAAATACCTTATCCAACCTGCTAATATAATGTGATACATGCTATATCTGGGAGGCTGGGGGTATAGAATTCTGCCTGAAAAAAGACAAAGTTCAGAAAACCTTCTCAGAAGCGTGAAGCAGTTGGCTGCACAAAGTAGGGAAGAAAGGACGTTCTGAAATCTCTAAAGTTCTGGGGCAGTCAGACCCAATGGGGGTTCAGAAACACAGCTGCCTAAACAAGGGAAAAGTTGATATCCTTCTTATAAAGGAAATCTGGAGGTCATGACTTAGGGTTGATGGGAGGCTCCACCTCGGCTCCTTCCATGCTGCTCTCCTGTGCTAGTCTGTAATTCCAGATCAAGGTAATCTCGGATCCAACATGGTGACTGAGGCTGCAGCCGTCGGGTCTGAGTTCTAGACGGAGGGAGGAGGAAGGAAGAAAAGCTGAGTCAACTTCCCTTAAGCAGCCTTGCTGGAAGTTCCACATTAAAATCCATGAAAGATATTGATTAAGTACATCCCTTGTGCCAGGCACTGGGATACAGCAGTGAACAAAACTGAAAAACTGTCCTTCTAGAACCTACATTCTAATGGAGGAAGACAGAAAAATACAAGGTAAATATATAATAGATGAGAGAGTATTAATCACAGTGGAGAGAGAGCAGAGAACGGCAGCAGAGAGCCCTGGGGAGAGGAATATTGCAACTTTAAATAGCTGCTTTCAGAGTATCACTGAGGGAGAGACGCTGATCTCGGTCCTGAAAGAGTTGAGTGTGGTTGGGGCAAAGTTCACAAAGGGATGACAGGAGCAGAGTCATAGAGGGGACCCTTGGGGACCGCATGCACAGGGCCTTGGAGGCCTGAAAGGATTTTGGCCTTTTCTCAGAGTGACACAGGATGCTGTCGGATTGTTTTCAGCAGACATGATCTGAAGCGTGTATACATCTCTTTGGCCAGACCTCACTGCCCATGAGGCTGGGAAATCTACAATGTAACTAATGCCTTGAAGCTCTGGGTAAAATCTTGGTTCCACTGTGGAAGGATGAAGAGGGGAAGTGGATATTGCCAGCCTCTTATGACCTGTGTCAACTTACTGTTCCAAGTTACTTAATTTTTCTGAACTTCAAATAAAATTTGACACACTTTGAATTTATAAAAAGGGACGGATGAAAGGTAAGACATGGTAACATTTCCCTGCACACCCATAAATGTGGACATACTTTAATACATAAAAAAATGTTTCCAGGCAGCGCCTGTGGCTCAAAGGAGTAGGGAGCCGGCCCCATGTGCCAGAAGTGGCAGGTTCAAACCCAGCCCCAGCCAAAAACTGAAAAAAAAAATGTTTCCTAGTCAAATATATATGTCCATATCTAAAACATAATAATTAAATTCTGGATATTTATACAAAAACTTTGTAGGCTTGTCTGCCAGTGTATAGTGTTTCTTCTTCAATAAAACAGAAGAGTTGCCTGTGTTTATTATGGTCCCTGTATATCTGCAATTCACGTATGGGTCACCCGAATGCCAGTTTTATTCTGGCCAGAGCCACTAGGCTTACAGAGAGGACAGATTTGACCAAGAAGTCAAGGCAACACATCACAGGGCACATGAGGAAATGACTGAGGGGACCATTGTCTGGGTCCCACTTGAGCTTAAATACAGTAGTATGTCCAAGACCGCTCCATGGTCATAAGGATGGTCAGAAGCCTCAAATGCAGGAATAGCTCAACTTGATGGCATCATAGACTCTCAGAGTCCCATCCCATCAGTCGGCCGGCTGATTGGCAGCTGAGTGGCAGCCTCAAGGTACATGGGCGATAAGTACCACCCTCAGCAAAATTTTCCTCCCGAGCCATTCTTCTCTAGTGAGTGAACCCTGATCCCTCCTCTTCCAGGTCTTTTCTCCATAGCTCCGCTCTTTGAATGTCTGGATCCTTCTGCAAGTGCTGTCAGCACCTCCTTGTGAGCCCCAATCTCTAGACCCCTCCTCCACCCCCTAGCATAGCCTCCAGGACTCCAAGGGAAACCTGTTTCTCAACTGCATCTTCCTGGTACTGACTGGACTTGGCCGTGCCCTGCCACTGCCCAGTCCTGAGGACAGGCCCCATAAACTGTCAATGAGCTTAGAAAGATGACAGAGGAAAGGCAATAGTGGATGGACGTGAGTGACAGCTCCCAGGATCTGCTCAAGGTTTCCAGCTGGTGGTGAAGGATGCTGTGGAGCTAGTACTCCCAGTCCTCAGGCAAGGTCAAGTACAGCCTTGCCTGATGCAGAGGGACAGAGTAGATGACAGTTAGGCACAACCACTGTATGACAGACTGGGAAGATGTGCAAGGATCAATAGCCAAATGGGCAAATCCTGGGGTTTTAATAAACCAGCAAGCACCCAACGCCCAGTGCAAAGCCCTCGGAAATGGTATTGAAGACCTCAACTTGTCCCAGAGGTTGGGTAACCCAACCCAGAAGTGGAAGTGGGGTTTTCCACGTCCTCTCTGGCTTTAAGCATTGGTATCTATGCACTTACAAGTGCCTGCACCAGGTCCATCTCCACAGCCAGCATATGGATGGGGCGGGAGGGAGAGGAAAAGAAAGAGCAGTGTCCAGAGCCGCAGTGTCCACCCTGCTTCCCAGCAGGAGAGAAATCCCAGGAGGCCTGCCATGATGGTGGACTCGGCGGTGGGCTGTGCCTACACACTGGCCTTTACGGCAGTGACCCTGCTATGGCTGAGATGGGTCAGGGACCATCAGCTCCCACCAGTCAAAGCAACACATGCTTCCCCTGGGACGGAGCCAGGAGGTGTGGTTCGAGCCCCTTCTTCTATGGACCACGGCAAGAATGTGGGCAGGAAAGGGGAAATCTCCCTCTCTAATCTGTTTTCCAGCCTTAGGTTTCTAACCCAGTTCAGAGGAGTTTCTAGACCTGAGGGACTAGGACTGATGTGCTCCCTGCAGCTAACACATGCGGGATTCCATTGACGGGCACTGCCCTAGGGAGACAGGCTACTAATGGCCCTCTGTGTGTGCGTGCGTGTGTTTGCTTTTCTTTTACCCAGAAAACCCGCGGGAGTCATGTTTTGATCCTGGTTCCATCAAGAACGGCACACGAGTGGGGTCCGACCTGAAACTGGGCTCCTCCATCACCTACTACTGCCACGGGGGCTACGAAGTTGAGGGCTCCTCCACCCTGAGCTGCGTCCTGGGCCCCGACGGGAAGCCTGTGTGGAACAATCCCCGGCCGGTCTGCACAGGTGCCCGGAGCCCAGGGATGGGGTTTGGAGGCGCTGAGGGCAGCCAGAGGTGGGAGGGGCTATCCTTTATGTGAACTTGGGGACCGTGGTCCTCAGGGTGGCTCTTCCAAGTGGGGTCTGGCAAGCTAGGGTTTGCTATAGAGAATTGCTGATAACGCACCAGGTGTGCAGTCCCCGTCAAAATGTCATCTCTCCCAGATCACATAGCATTCCCAACCCCACTCTGATAGGTGCTCATGTCCTCAGCAGAGGCCCCCAGACATGCCACACCAAGGAGCCCACACCAGGGAGAAAGAAGTTTAAAGAAAGCTCCTGGGAAATCACTGGGAAGTCAGACGTGTCTAAGTAAGGCCCACCGAGCAGCCTGAGGCCAAGTAGGTCTGGGCTAGCCACAGAGGGGTCCTGACAAGAGGGGCAGAACCGCCCAAGCTGAAGAGCCCAGGGGACCCCCTGGGCCTGGGTAGGAGAGGCAGGCTTTGAGGCCAACTCCTTGCAGAAACTAGACACCAAGGAGGGGAACTGAAGGTGGCTGGGTCACATGGGCTGGCCACTCTCAAGACGCTTCAGCTCCCTACTCATGCGAACACTACCCACCTGGGTCCAGACATCAGCAATGGGCAGCAGGTCTTTTGTAAGCAAAAGAACTCCTACTGTGCTCCCCAATCTGTGCCTTCAGGGACCAACGTCAATGTTAATGTTTCATAGTTAGACAGCCAATATCTGGCCAAGAGGGTCCACTCATCAGGGTGAGGTTTGGGCTGTGTGCCAGGCCAGGGATGCATGTCTTTGGGCAGGAGAGGACTCTGTCCTCAGAACTAACCTTCTACACTAGTGACCACCCGCTTCAGGGCAGCCCCACCAGGGCCAGAAGCTCAACTAGAAGCAGAATGGAGGATGGATGCTTGGTGAGAGGCCCACAAGGTCACCTGGCTCTCTATCTGGTTTCTCTTTCAGCCCCCTGTGGGGGACAGTACGTGGGTTCAGACGGTGTGGTCTTGTCCCCCAACTACCCCCAGAACTACACCAGTGGACAGACCTGCTTATATTTTGTCACCGTGCCTAAGGACTATGGTATGGAATTTCTTTGTTTATATGTATTGTGACTCCTCACCCTCAACCCAAAATGGGCAACTGCTCAGGTCCTTCCCAGTTATCCCCTCCCATTGTGGAAGCAGCAGAACAGTCTACCAAACAGGACAGCAGAATGCTGATGCTCTGACGGGCACGAAAGGGAAGAAGGGCACAAGTGAGCCCCACTGGAACCAAAGGGAGTTGGTCAGGAAGGAGGGAAGGCAAGGTGCCCTTGGCGACAGCCCAAGTCCGAATGGAGCTGCTGCAGATCCGAGCCTGGTGGGAACCCAGGGGTGGGGGGCCAAGGGGTGGGTAGGAAAGAGGGAATGGGATGGAGCTGGGCTTGGAAGTGCAGGTGAGGGAGATGGAGCCCCATCATTCTGGTGTCCCATCTGAGAACCAGAGCCTGGTCCAGGGGATATAGGTAGGACAAGCAGGAAAAAAGTGAGGAGCAGGCCCATGCCCTGAGAAAACTAGAGAACCCTCCAGATTCCAGGAGATGCAGGCAGAAAGAACCAGGCTTATTACCTGTTTGGCAGTGGGGACATTCAAGAGTCCTACCAGCCCTGCAGGCATTCAAGATGCTAGAAAGTAACCAGGTGACTGGTCCTCCTCCTCTTCATAGTAGGACTAACAATTTCTATTTCTAAACACAGTTGATGTGAGGTATGGCAAAGGGCATTATATGTCTTAATCATCTAGGAGAGGCTCAGGGCCACCTCCAGAGACCTGGCTGCTTATTCCCAAAGATGGGATGGGCAAGCACAGGCCACAGTCCGATGCTTGAGTCATTCACCAGAAGTTCAGTAAGCACCTCTTCCAAGCCCCGCAGAGGTCAGGGAACAGGCCTCACTCATCTCTCTGTCCCATATGCCCAGAACTTAACACTAGCCAAAATTATCTTGTCCATTTGCTTAAGTATTTATTTGAGTTTGGGGTTTGTTTGGGACTGTCATTTCCCACTAGAATGTACACTCTGTGAAGGCAGGGGCCCTGCTTATTCTGTTCACCACGCATGGGAGAACACAGACATACAACACGCATATCACATGCACACCCAACGTACTCGGTGCACACTCAACATAGTGCACACGCAGCATATACAGCATACAACATACACACTCACCATATATACAACATGTGCACCATTCTCATGCACATAGGCAACACACGTAGCAGACACAATGCACACATGCATACACAATATACAACACACCTACACCCACAGCACACAACATACATATACAACACGCGTAACACATCCACACATAGCACACATATACAAACAGCACATGCAACATGCACACCATCAGTGTGAGCACACAACATAGCACATGTAACACACATACACAATATACACACATAATGCCTACAACACATGCAACACAGTACATATACAATATGCATAACACACGTGATGCATCCTCCTTCCTATGTGCTCAAGGCTCCAAGGGAAAGTGGAGCGGGGTCTGCCCTGGCTCTCGCCCTAGGTGCAGGAGGCCAACTTCGAGACAGGTGCAGGTAGCTGAATGGGAACCGTGCCTCCTGTGGCCCAGGAGTGACCCCAGCCCAGGCAGTGGGAACTGGCAGAGGGTGAGGGCTGAGGAGACCCGACAATGTACAGCTGATGGCTTGAATACCCCTCAATTGGCCTGGCTCTTAGACCTTGTCTGATTGAGGACTCATGAAGGCTGTAGCCCATTGGCTTTTCAGCCCCCTGGCCCAAACTAGCTGAGTAGCCTTGGGCAACTCCCTTAAGCTCTGAGCCTCAGATTCTTGTCTACAAAATATGGATACTATCAGGAAGAGTCATGGTCAAAGAAGATGATGTACACAGCAAGCATGGTTCCTGGCCCGACAGGCACTTAATAAATGTCATTTTCCCTCTTCCCTCTGGGCTTTGCCTGTTCTGGGGACAGTTGCTCCTTCCCCGAGAGGAGGCTGCTACTCACCACCCTCCTTCCTCTTAGTTGTGGGAGACCTTGTGTCCAGGGACTCCCTGTTCTGCTGGACTTTGAAGTAAAAGAATTTGGGGCCCTAAGATCACATGGAAAGTGGGGGGGAGGGAGTTAACAAAAGTCCTGTCCTGGGCTTATTCCTGGGAAAGGACTTAGATTAGCTCAGGGCCACTTCCACCAGCAGATTCTGTGAGTGTAGTCCCTGATATTGTCAGCTACATCTTCCCAGTTCCCTGGTGTCCTGCCAATGAACTAATCAGCCAGTAGAAAGCCTCAGCCAGCCATTAGTCCACGAACCAGCAACTTCCTCGGGGTGGCCCCAGACCCCTCTCTCCCTGCCCTGCCCCCAGCACGCCTGCCCTCCCTTCCACACTGAGCTCTCTGCACTGCTTCTCCTCCACAGTGGTGTTTGGCCAGTTCGCCTTCTTCCACACGGCCCTCAACGACGTGGTGGAGGTGCACGACGGCCACAGCCAGCACTCCCGGCTCCTCAGCTCCCTCTCGGGCTCCCACACAGGTACCCAGGGCTCAGCCAGCATGGGGACGGTGCTGGGCTGGGGGCATCACGGCCAGCTATAAAGAAGGAGGCTCTGGAAGCATGACGCGGCCAGAGGCGAAAGCACCCAGCCTTGTGTTAGTCCTGGTGCTGACTCTCCAGGCCACCTCCTGCGAGCAGAGCTGGGGCTTCACCCAGGCTGTGTCCACACCGCCACCAAGTGGCGCAGCATTCTCCTGTTGGTTTATCAGACTTCCAATTTTTTTCTAATTATAAACACAATTGCATTTTCATTATAAAAAACTTAGGGACAAAACAAAATAACAATTAAGAGGATTAAACTACAGACCTCCCAGAAAGAGCCATTGATAATACGGAGTGTTATTTCCTCCAGTCTTTACATCTACTGAGACCTAATCTTTCACATATTTTATCGAACAAACAATATACGTATTTTTACTGGATTCACTGCAAGCTTTGCTGTGTCATTTTTTTCTTCTAGAATAAGATTTTAAATACCGCATAATAGTCTCCCACATAATTATTTAACGTTGATGTAATGAACTCCCTATTACTGAACATTTGAATTGTTTCTAATTTCTCACTCTGATGGTTAGTAATTCAATGTATTATACACATAACCGTATACACTTCTCTGGCCTTAGACTATCTCAAAGTAGAATTAAAGGACATGTGAGATATTTAAGGCTTTTTACACAGATTGGCAAGTATCCCTCTGGAAAGATCTTGTCGCTTTATTTACCGACAATGAGTAAGAGGGAATATTTTATTCTCACAAAAACCAAGTAATTTAAAAAAACACTGTCATCAGTTTGAAAAGGGAAAATGGTATCTCATGTTCTCATTTGCTTTTTTATTACAGCTAGGTTAACCTTTTTATAATGTTTATTGACTCACGCATGTTTTATTTGTGAATTTGTGTCAATTTTTCTATTAGCATTTATTTTCTTATCTATTGAATAGAGGTCCATATTTCGTATAAACTATATTCATTATATGCTATAAAATGCCTTACCCTCCAGTTTTTCATTTGCTATATAATTTTCTTCAGGGTACTTTCATGTTAGAAAATGTACGTTTCCCACAACATCAAACCTATCAATATTTGCTTTTATAGTTGCCTCCTTTCCTTTTACGCTGATCAAATAAATAATCCTCTGTGTTTTCTTTTACTTCTTAATTTCATTATGTTGCTGTAATACCTTTAGAATTCATTTTGATTTTTTTTATTTGATCTAAGGAATCTAATCATATTCTTCCAAATATAGTTAATTAGTTGTCCTAGCAGAGTTTTCAAAATGCCGGATTTACATATACTAAATTTTTATAATGTCAGGGGTTAAGTTTGTGCCTAGATTTTTCATCCATTTGCTCAAGTTCTATTTATTCTTTTTTTTATTCTTCATTTCTGGAAAGAGTCTGTTTATTCTTATATCAATTTTAATAATGCAATCCTTTTATTCTTGTATAAATTTTCATTAAATTAATTTGATTAATTGTTATAAAGTTATAAAGTGTTAACTATTATAATAATTTTAAATATATGGTCCTAGAAGTAGCCGTGGTCATTCCTTGTTTTGAATTTTTTATTGACTATTCTTCCTTACTTTTGCCTCCAGATAAAATTTAGAAATAGTTTGTCAAGTTAAAAGCATTGCATCAACATTTTGACTGGGATTTCATAAAACATATAGATTAATTAGAGAGAACTCACATCTTTATAACATTAATTCTTTCCTCCCACCCTGGACCATAGGGTGTCTCCCCATTTATTTATCTATTATAGACTTTGGGAAGGTGCTGTCATTTTCATGTAGGTAGTATTCATTTTTCAACTTTATTCCTAGATATTTCATGAAGATTTTTGTTGCTATTACAAGTGGATCTTTTTTCCCCTGTTATATTTTCGAACTAGTCTTTGCTAGTATATTCAAAGACTGGCATACTCATTTTGTCAAGTCATTGGACTCTTCATAATAGTACTAACTCATTCTCCTGACTCCCCTGGGAAAGAAGTAATACCATCTGCAAATAAATTTGTCTCATTACTTTATCTCCTCCTTTTCAGTGGGTGTTCCTTTTTTTGTTCTTCCATAGTTAGTGATCTATTCAGGTATATCACTTTAATATAAATCTACCTCATAATTTCTTTTAAGTTTAGCAAAATAGTTTATACAGTATACTGCAATGATATTTAATCTCTTTTGTATTAGTGGTCATACATTTATTTATTTATTATGCTGAATGTTGCCTCAATAGTCACCTTTTTTCTCAGCTATATCAGATTTTTTGTGCTTTTGTGTTCATATGTTTTTTAAATTTTGATTGCTCCAATTTATCTGTTTATATCTATTCTTCTGTGGAGTTTGTTGTTATTTTCTCATTAACCTCTGCCTTTATTTCATAATTTCCTTTCTCCTTTTTTGCTTCATATTATTTTTTCCTCTTATGCTAACTAAAACATTATATGCTTTCTTGATTTGAAAGCAATGTTTATTTCTTTCTCTGTATAATAAAGGTGTGTTTACAGTAATATTTTCACCTCTAAGTGCAGTTTCATCCTCATGCCATAAACTTTGATATGTACTATTTTCATCATCATTACTTCCTAAATAGCCCATGATAGCATGTGTTGTTTTAATCTATTTGCCCAAGAGTTGGTTAAGAGTGCCTCTTCTTTTCCCCCAAGGACACAGATTTTGTTCTTGTTGCATTAAACTTTTGTGTTAATTTCTCATTTTATTGCCGTCTGGTTGGAGAATATGAGCTGGTTGGAGATAAGATCATTTATACTTTGGGGGTTAAATGAGATGCTCTCAATAGCCAAGAACACTTTTTTTTCCCAGTTCCTTAAGTATCTAAGAAGAGTGTGAGTTTCCTGTGGGGAAGTTTAGGTCCTGCGGTCACACTTCTGGGCTCCAATCTTAGCTCCCCACATACTTGCTTGCAAGGTGACTTCAGGCACAATACTGGGTCTGTCTAAGCCTCAGCTTCCTCATCTGTAAAATGGAAAGAATAAAAGGTCTGCCTCCTAGGGTTATTGTTAGGAGTAAATGAGCTTTGTAAGAGCATTAAATTAGTCTTACTCAATTTTGTTACTGAAATCCATTGTATCAGTGATTCTCAATGAAGTGATCTTTTTAATACCACCAGCCCACATGTACACACCCAACAGAGAGTATATATAAATCAGGATAGGCTCAGCACCTGTGGCTCAAGCGGCTGAGGCGCTGGCCACATACACCTGAGCTGGCGGGTTCAAATCCAGCCTGGGCCTGCCAAACAACAATGACGGCTGCAAATAACAAAAAAAATGGCTGGGCATTGTGGCAGGCACCTACAGTCCCAGCTACTTGGGAGGTTGAAGCAAGAGAATCGCTTGAACCCAGGACCTAGAAGTTGCTGTGAGCTGTGATGCCACGGCACTCTACCCAGGGTGACAGCTCGAGGCTCTGTCTCAAAAATAAATAAATAAATAAATAAATACATAAATCGGGATGTCCTGGTGTAGGATTCTTTTTCAACTGTTGATAGGTAGGTAGGTAGATGATAGAGATAAGTAAAGTATGGCTATAGATACAGATACAGAAGGATAGATATAAGACCTACAAGAAAAGAGACAGGTTAGGACCTGGAGATAGGAATGCGGATGTGTATTAGGTATGGACATAAGCGTACAGGAGCCAAAGAAATAGAAAGAAATGTAGATAGACAGGTAGACGTGAAAGACCTTAAGATGTCAGTATCATGTACTCAGACAGGAAGTCTCCTTCTTTATTTGGACGAACCCTGACAATGAGCCACGGGTAGGAAACAGAATGAACAGGGTCCCTGTCCCTGAGGTGTGGATGTGACCACCACTCAGCAATCTTTGTTTCGTTCTCCTATTTGATATATCAAAGACTGACCATGTTGTGTTAAAATATCTCCCACAGCAATTGTGATATTTTATTATCTTGCCTTTCTAACAATTTTCGCATCTGTGTGTGCCTTATGGATCTTCTTCCCTCGTTTTCTCCAAGAGTCTTTTTCTCTTCGTTGGAAGTTTGCTCATGTACTTTATAGCAAAATATTTGCTCTGATCTCTGTCATCTTCTTTTGTTCTTTCTAGGTTTTTGTTTGTGTTGTTTTGACTTTGCGTCCTTGCTTTTTCCATTCATACCTGACCCATCTCTGATTTCTAACTTTTTCTAGGTATATTTCGACTTTTATATGAATGTTGTTAATGATTCGTTTCAAATTACAGAATTCCTCCCCAAAGACAAATTTTTGCATTTGCATTTAATTTTGTTACCTCATTAGGAATAGTTATTATGCTTTCCTGGTTATATTTACCCCTACTAGCTCTTTTTTTTTTTTTTTTTTAGAGAAAGAGTCTCACTTTGTCACCCTCGGTAGAGTGCCGTGGCAGCACAGTTCACAGCAACCTCCCGCTCTTGGGCTTAGGTGATTCTCTTGCCTCAGCCTCCTGAGTAGCTGGGACCACAGGCACCTGCCACAAAACCCAGCTATTTTTTTGTTGCAGTTTGGCGGGGCCGGGTTTGAACCCACCACCCTTGGTATATGGGGCCGGCGCCGCCCCTCCTACTAGTTCTTAAACTCCCTACTTGAGGTTTGGTGGGCTTTCTTTTAATTAAGCCTCATAACTGCAGTTTGTCACCTGGCATGTATGAGAATGCTTGCCTTTTGACATATATAAATGACAACTTGTTTGCAAATCAAATTATGTGTCACAAAACTTTTATCTTTCAAAGCTGTAATAAATGTTTCACTGGAATCTTAGAGTCCACCCTGATCTTAGTCCTCGTAAGTAACCTACATTTTTTTGTCTATATGATTTTCATACTTTTCTTTACTTTTAAAATTAAAAAGTCTTCTAGAATATGTTGGAGTAGAGGTCTCTTGTCACTAATTAGATCCAGCACTTGGCAAATCTTACTTCAATCTGAACCTGAAGTCTTGGGAAAGGTATGTTCTATCTTAAGTTATTTTTTTTTTCCTTCAATTTCTCTATCTTCCCTCTCTCTGGAATTCTTGATATATACGTATTGGATTTGCTCTTCTCTCTTCCATGTTGCTCGTCATTTCTTTCATTATTTTAATCTCTTTATCCTTTTTTCTGTGATTTCTGGAGAATTTCCCAAATTTCATCTCCATTTCACTGTTCAATTTCTGCAAAATCCAGCTGCCCTGTGGTAGCATTTCTCATTTCTTGGTAGTTTTTATTAATCTTAGGTCCTTCTTCCTCTGCCTTCACAGATACGATTGTAGATTTAACCTCGTGACAACCATGACTGAAAATCTGCCGAGACTTTTGCCTGTTCTTTGTTGTGATCCACATAGAAATATCGGCTTTGACTTGGCAGAGTGCTCTCCTTCCTTAAAACTGAAATCTTCGCCTATGTCCAGTGGTTTTACTAAGTGCTTTTCCATGGAGCAGGAGGTTGTACATATCCAGGACCAAAGCCAACATGGGTTCTGGGAGAGACCCTGGGGTCCTAATCTGCCTCTGTCAGGCTGAACTATGTGGGGGGAGGAAAGTGAAGTTTCACCCTGTTCACGTCTATTGGGAGGAGGAGCTGGAGATGACAGTGATTATGAAAGGAGGCTTTGTCCTCATGAGTTTCTTTTTGCTTTGACTGCCAGAAGTTAGCAGGGGCAGAGACTCTTAGCCAGGCTCAGCTGTCTGGGTCATATATAAATCTAAACATGCTTTGGAAAGGGCTCTCTGCTCCCGTGGTCAATAGCATCACAATGGCCTCCACTGGTGGACCTCCCAGGGGCCCTTGGTGGAGCCCTCATTGCAATGGAGATGTAGCCTGACTCTCTGTGGCCCTGACTTTCCTTCTGAGAGTGGGCTCACGGTCCTTTTCAGGGGTTCAAAGAAGGAGCATGCAGAGTGGCCATGCCACTGCCTCCACCATGTCCTCCTTGGGCTTCTCCAAGAAGGTGCCTATGCTCCACGGCTGAGGGTCCACATAGGGCTATCTCTTCCCTGGACCACACAAAGCAGCAGACAGGCCTTTATCTTCCTCTACAGAAGCTATCCGACTACCCTAGCTTACCCCAATTCCTGTGGTATTCACTGGGTAACAGCACATCCTGTTTTGCCTGGGACAGTCCCAGCTTCCATTTGACTGTGCTAGCTTAATTATTAATAGCACTTCCTTTGACCCTAAAAAGTAGCCTACTCTGAGCAATGAATTACTGTATATAATAGCTCTGGTTATCTGTCATTTCACAGGATGGAAGGGGGCATGGTTTGGGAAAGGCCAGTTGCTCTCAGATAATCCCATCACCCATTTTCCCAGCAGCTGCTGCCCTTTTTTTTTTTTTTTATCAGATTGATACCAGTTTTCCAAGTAAACCCCCAAGTTTAGCTCACTAATAGTCACTCTCTCCATCCCTGTGGCCCAACACATGTTTAGCAGCTGCCTTCTTTCTAGCAGGTCATTTCATCTTTTTGAACCTCTCTTTCTTGTTTTATTAAGTAAGTGTATGGAATTCTGTCATGCCAGCCTCACACTGGCCACCAGTCAAGTTAACCGTGAATGTAGAAGCCTTCTATGAGGTGTAGTAAATATGTGAGGTTTTATTTCAGGAAGGCCTGGAATGTGGAAGGGCTGCCTGGGGGCCAGGCAGCCCCTCCTTCTTGGCTGGGATTTTATCAGCTGGTCCCAACTGCTGTTCTCACTGTCTTCCTCTCCTTCTCGCCCCTTATCTCGGCAGGAGAATCATTGCCCTTGGCCACCTCCAATCAAGTTCTCATTAAGTTCAGTGCCAAAGGCCAAGTTCCAGCCAGAGGTTTCCACTTTGTCTACCAAGGTATGCAGGACACGGAGGCTAGAGGTGGAAAGGCAATCTCAGTTCTTAGGGCACTTGGTGTCCAAGGAAACAGAGATCTCTGGCCCCTCATCTGAGCCTCTTTCTCAGGGTGCTTGGGAACAATTACTAGTTTGTGGGGCAATTTCCTGTAATTCTGTTTAATTTTATACATTTGCTTACCCAACAGACATTTCTTAAACCAAGTTCAATGTTAAATGAGGAAGAAAATCAGACATAGGGAACCTAATTTCTTCCCTCTTCCAGCCCCCTATCCCATCCCGCCTCAATGTCTGGGACATTCCAGATGTCACTGGGGGGACTGACCCAGGCCTCTTCTTAGACTCTGGCTAATGGAGTTTGGTTTTGTCTAGAAAGCACAGTAAAGGTATGGGGGGAATATAGGCTTTGAGGTGAGGTGGACACAGATCTGAATCTCATCTCCCCCACTTTCTAGCTGGGCACCAGCAACTATACATCTTAGAGCCCCAGTTTGCTCACCTATAAAATGAGGGTAATAACAGTACCTCACTGATAGGATTAAAAGAGAGTTTGCAAACTACCTGGCACCAAGCAGCTGATTAAAGTTAGTCCTCTTTCTTACTGGTCCAGAAAGGCTAAGTTTGCAGCATCCTGGCTTTTATTGGCAAGCAGGACCTCTACCCTTGTCCAAGAGAACTTTCACATTTTCAGGGTTGTATGGTCCTCTTCATTGGGCTCTGCCCGAGATGAGCTGCAGGGGCAGTCCTCCCACAAGTGCAGGGGCAGTCTCCCCATAGTTACATGTGCCAGGGTAGTCCTCACACAGGGGCAGGGGCAGTCCTCCCATAGGTGCAGGGGTAGGCCTGTTATAGGGGAATGCCATCCCTATGGCCAAGTTCAAGGGTCCCAGCCACCACTGTGGACGGGGGAGATAAGATTAAGGTCGTGGAAGCCAGGACCCCAGCAGGCTCTTAAGGCGCATGATGGGTGGGAGCGTCCCAAAGTCAGGGTGAAGACACTGAAAGTGGAGGTGGAAGTCCCATTGACTCTCCTTGTCAGGGAACATGGGACCCTGATCACTGAGGGGCATCACTAGGGAGGCCAAGAACAAAACTGGGCCCGGGGCACACACTACCTCCCATGGTCTCCAGAAGTTGTGCTGTCACACAGTACGTCCAATTACATTTCAGTAAAACCTCTCCGGGTCCCATCTAGGCTGTCTTTGTTCCAGTCCCCTGTGTGTCCATCCCTGGGCCAGTTTCTAGAGGGGCGAGGCCCACCCCTCAGTGCCGCTGTCCCCTGCAGCTGTGCCCCGAACCAGCGCCACGCAGTGCAGCTCTGTGCCGGAACCCCGCTATGGCAAGAGGCTGGGCAGTGACTTCTCAGTAGGGGCCATCGTCCGCTTTGAATGCAACTCTGGCTATGCACTGCAGGGGTCCCCAGAAATTGAGTGCCTTCCTGTGCCTGGGGCTTTGGCCCAGTGGAACGTCTCAGCTCCCACGTGTGTGGGTGAGTGCCTGGGCAGCCGGGGCTGGACAGAGGGTGAAGGGACCAGAAAACAGTCCTCTCTCCCTGAGGGATGGAGCAAGTCCCAGCAGATGCCCCAAGACACAGCAGCACCTTCTCACCAGCACACCTTAAGCAGGGAAGTCCCATCTGGGCCACATCCCTCACCCTGCTGTGGGGTGTGAAGACAGCCAGAGGGTCTGGGGCAGGGATGCACATGAAAGAAGGAGCTAAGGGCCGGGTCCCTAAAGGAGGTCGCATGTGAAAAAGTCACACAGCAGGTGAAAAACAGAATGAGAAGGTGGGACTGGGGCACAAAAGACAAAGCCCCATGGGCAGGAGTCACAGCAGAGGTGGGGCCTGAGGAAGCAGGCTGGTTGGTGAGCCCTGACCAGAGCTGCCTCTCTCCCAGTGCCATGTGGCGGCAATCTCACAGAGCGCCGGGGCACCATCCTGTCCCCTGGTTTCCCGGAGCCGTACCTCAACAGCCTCAACTGCGTGTGGAAGATCATGGTCCCTGAAGGCGCTGGCATCCAGGTAGGGGGAAGGAAGTACCTTGATGGGGCAGGTGGTCACCCACAGGTGCCAGCTATTGCCAAGCCTTAAGCCGGGTTAGCCGGGAGGAGACACAGCCCTGTCCCCTGCCCCTGCAGCGAAGGAGGCTCTGTCCAAGTGTAGAGATGAGGCCCACAAATGGAAAAACACAATAGTTCCTGGGCCACAGGGGTCTCAGGGCATGAAGAGAGAGGAAACTGAGGAAGGGGAGATGGGCATTGGCTCCAGCCAGCGGGGAAGGGTAATGGGTCTAGAGCTGGGATCTGAAGATTGGGGAGAACTCATAGATGGCTTGAGGATTTTTTTTCTTAAGATTGTGGGGGCCATTGCTGATGAGGGACCAAGCACAAGTCCAGAGTGAGGCACATACCTAGGGGACCACACCTGTAGTCCAAGCTGGGGAAGCTAAATTGGGGCATAGCTAGTGCCCAGTAACAAGACCCCAGTGGAAAGAGGCCCTGGCCTGGTGCTGAGGCAGGGAGAAGGTCAGGGGGCTGCAAAGCCAGCAGAGAGGCAGCAAGCCAGGACCTGAGCTGACCGACCTGGGCAGGAGTCCCACTGCCCATCCCACTGCTCACTGATGTGGGATGTCTGAGGCAATCAGGGCAGCAGCGTGGGGGAGCTCAAGGAATGCTCCAGAGACTAAGAGAAGGCTAGTCCCACTTCCTGGAATTTCTTTCCCCCATTCTCCACCTTGTAAATTTTCCCACTGTCCTATGATCATTTAGTCATCTGCCTTCCCCACCAGAGAAGGAGCTCCTTGGTTTAAGGGCTGCTTCTTAACTTTGCTAGAAGGGCCTAGCACAGAGCAGGTGCTCACCAAGTTGGATTAACTGTGGAACTGTGGAATGGAGGAGAGGGAGGGACGAGCAGCAGGGAGGAAGGAAGGGACAGAGGCCACCTAACTAGCAGGACAATCCTTCTGCCTCCCCAGATTCAGGTCATCAGTTTTGTCACAGAGCAGAACTGGGACTCCCTAGAGGTGTTTGACGGTGCAGATAACACTGTGACCATGCTGGGGAGTTTCTCAGGTAAGGGGGGCTTCCAATCTGGAGGGCAAAGGGAGATGCTGTTGTCATCGTCACTGTGATATATTCACATACCATAACAGTCACCATTTGAAAGTGCACACTTCAGTGGTTTGGGTATATTCACCAGGTTCTACAACACTTCCTGCTGTCTAATTCCAGAGCATTTTTATTCCCCTGAAAAGAAACCAGGCACCCATTTCCCTCACTCTCCACCCCACCTGCCCCCCAAGCCCAGCCTCTGGTAACCACTAACCTGCTTTCCGTCTCTGGATTTGCCTATTTCAGGCATTTCATATAAATGGAATGTAACCTTCTGTGTTCGGCTTCTGCCACTTAGCACGATATTTTCAAAGTCCACCAAGTTGTAGTGTGTATCAGCACTTTGTTACATGGATATACCATGCTTTTTTTATCCATTCATCCATCGATGGGCCATTTCCACTTTCTTGCTATTATGATTAATGTTCCTTACATGAATATCCATGTATCAGTTTTTGTGTGAGCATGTGCTTACACAGGAGGCTTGCTGGTCATATCATAACTCTTTGAACTCTATCATAACTCTAATTTTTTGAAGAACCACCAAACTGTTTTCCAAAGTGGATACACTATTTTTCATTCCCATGGTGGATGGACTTCTGATAGAACATGGCACAGGCTTTTGCCCAATGGCCTGGTAAATTATCTGAATCTTTTAGACCCAGAACTCTAGGCTGCTAAGATATAAAGAAAAGTCATGTGCCCCAGGAAAACTGTCCATGCTGGATGGTCCAGAGAATCCTACATGCCAGGGTCTTTCTGAAGATGGCTGGGAGGGGACCAAACTCAGAGGCCTCCTGAGGAGCTCTCCCTCCTGCGGGCATACAGTTCTGCACTGCTCATCTTGTGGGAAGTGTTTGGAGGGGGTCTCTCCTCCCTTGGCCATTGGAGACCTAGCCCCCTGAGGGGTCTAATTTGTCATTTAGTGAGTTTGATAATTGGGGACTTTGGGGACGTTGGGAGCAGAATGTCAGTAAAAAGTCGAGCATTGGGGAGGAGTATGGGGACTGGGAGAAGCTACATCTCAATGATGCTGGTGTCCTTGTCCTAGGAACAACTGTGCCTGCCCTTCTGAACAGCACCTCCAACCAGCTCTACCTTCACTTCTACTCAGACATCAGCGTGTCTGCCGCCGGCTTCCACCTGGAATACAAAAGTGAGAATCTGGGGTCTCAGCTGTGTACAGTGCTCAGGGTGGAACTAAGAGTTACTGAGTGCCCACTCTGAGCTGATATATATTGGGGCTGTATATTCTCCATCCCATGTAAGCCTAACCATGAACCTAGAAGAGGATGCTAAAGCCCAGAGAAGGTCTGAAACCTCCTCAAGGCTGCACAGCAGAGCTGGGTTCTCACCCACATGTCTGTTACTCAAAAACCTATGCCTTACTCAGTGTCCACCCCAAGAATGGGAAGGGAACTTGGTCACTGGCCTAGGCCCCTGTATATAATTCAAGATATAAGGAGATGGAGGGGCGTTCCTCCCTCAATCCTAAACATTGGCCTCTCTAACCTCTAGTTCTGTGATGCAGTTATCTTTGAAGTTCCTCCCCTCATTGGATACTTCACTCCTCTTCTACCAGATTTCTCCCTGCAAGCCTTAACCCTTACATCCTGGCTTCCAGCATCCCTAAGTGCTCACAACTAAATACTCTTAACAGAAAAGTTGCGGATGTGTCTTCTGGGGAACAAAGAAAGAGGTTTGTGGGGAGACTACTTGCATCCTGGGACTGCCTGCCCTATCCCCTTGCCCCACTAGGTATGGGAAGAAATAGGCCAGCATCAGCATTCATCCCACACTCGTGCAGCAAATACTTATGGAGCATTTACAATGCGACCAAGTGTGATGCTGGGTTTGCCAGGATTGGGTATTATTGAAATAGATCAGTCCCCTGAGAGTCCACTAGAAAAAAGCAAACATGGAGACAGACAAGGGCACTGCAGCATTATAGGTGCTCCCATGGATGTCTCTAGATGGTACAGCAGTGGTTCAGAGAAGAGAGTGGTCACTTATACCTGGGGCAGGTGGAGATATAAATGTCTTGAAGAAACATTGAGAACCTGCACTGTGCCAAGCCTTGCATTAGGTGTCCACAGAACAATGAATAAGACTAAGTCCCTGCCTTCAAAAGCACAGAGTCCAGGAGGAAAGATAAACATCGATTGTAACCTGGGAGGGTAAGGCCTTACAGAAGGGGATGCCTTAGTTAGGTTTGGAATGAGAAGAAATGCAGGAAGGCATGGCTGGTTTGACCCCCTGTGATAGTATGGGCCTGTGCAGATGGAAGGTACTGGTGATAGGTGCCTGATCAGGTCAGCATCATCTGGGTGTCCAAAACAAGCTTTACCTGGATACTTAGGAGAGGATTAGCTGGATCCCAGGAAGCTCATCACCTGAAAGAACTGACATGTCCACCTGGCAGGAAAGACCCAGGACAGTTAGAAGCAAAGCTCCTGAGGGGTAAAGCGTAGGACAGGGGCTTCTGAGACTTCCTCCCTGCAGATGTCTAAAGTTTCACTCACCTGGTAAAGTACCCTGGGTTTCTCAAATAAGTCACATTTTTCCTTTATCCTCTTTTCCCTTGTTTCTCCTAGTTTTGTTAATCTAGCCAATATTTTAATTTGAGTCCTTAAATGCTCCTTAGAATCTTTTCTGTTCTTTCTTCTTCCAAAGGTACATTTCCTTCCTAAATTGCTTTGTCATTCTCCTGCCTCAACCCCGAAAGAAACTATCTCTTCTCAGTTTTCTTGTTCCCAGGGAGCTGCAGTTTTCTCAGTAGCTAACACTTCCCTTACAGTATCCACTCATTGGGAGGAAATGCTGGGGAGAAACAGAGGTCCTCACTGGTATCTGGAGATTGGAATTCCTAGGGGCCAGGACCCTGTAGTGATATTTTGTTTTGTAAGATAGTCTACAAAGAGGGCACAGAGGATGGAGAGTCAACTGCTAGTGCAGAGACAAATGGTTTTGAAGGGTACTGAAAAGTCACATCTATGGCTGTGATTCATATTTAATGTTTATTTAATTGAAATGGAAATGGAGCAATATGCTTTCAAAAGTAATAAATTACATATGGTAAAAAATTTTTTCCTTTGTTGTAGCATGGCTTAAATAAAATCAAGCTGTGCAGTGTCAGGGAAATTAGAATGGGCTTTTCTCCATCCCCCTCCTTTGTTTTCTCTCTGGCTTCCTCTTTCTCCCCATTTCATTTTTCTTCCTACCACACTCTTTTTGTCCTTGCTGCATGTCTTGCTCTCTCACTGCCGCTTCTTCTCTCCCTCCCTCCCTTTCCAGCAAGTGGGTCTCAAGTCACTAAGCTGTGACCTCCCTCTAAATACTAAGTTGTGTTCTACTTGGCATGCAAGGGAGACAGAGACAAGATGGCAAGACTAGGTCCTCCAAATCCATCTGATGATTATTTTAATGCTTGTCTTTGGGGACTTCTGTGTCAGCTGCTGAGACTTTAGGAGATAGGTCCAAAGAGCCTTCATTTCCAAACATCACATCCATGTCTTAAAAACACATGTAGAACAGAAACTGCCTGGGAAGAGCACTAGGGAATCTCTAGGTGACAACAATGTTTGGCAGTGTTGACAGGGGCTTGGATTATACTGTGTAAGCTCAAAACTCATAATTATGTCAATTGCAACATGGACTTGTAAGATTGGTACATTTTGCTATACGCAAATTTCCCTCAGAGGGAAACAAAAGCACAGGTAGTTGTCAAAGTCTCATCTCAGTGTGGCATGAAGATCCATCACCCGCTACATAAGAAGGTGGGCTGGGGGCTTGGATCCTCGCCTGCCCTGTTCTTTTTCCACGAGCCCCTGGCTCCCTGAAGGCACTGAGTACATGTGAATTTCTCAGGAAGTCTGTATTCCCCAAGGGAGCCACCAGGAAGGCTGAGGCTGCTGTCTCCGAAGCTCTCTGGACCATGCTGATGCCCAGGGTCAGACCCAAACCCACAGTCCACTCTCCTCTCCTTTCTGCCAGCTGTGATAAGGAAGATCATTTGAGAGTTGGAGAATTCAGTCTGCAGCTATCTTTTGCCTGCCCCAAGTCTTCCAGCCCTCACCCCTAGAGATGTGCCCTGCAAGTCCAGTCCAGAACACACAGAAGTTTACTTAGTGCACCTGAAGCACCTGCACCTGTGGGTGGGCTCCTAGGAGGCACAGGGAAGGCAAGGAGCCCCCAGTTGGAAGATGCTACATTCCTGCCTGCTGTGTGGAAGGCAGCCAAGAGGGGTGAGGGGCAGACCAGGGGCAGGTGAACTCATGCGGCCTCTGGCTTTGGCAGACCTGGAGTCAGGCTGGGCTGGGTCTGAACTAGGGGCATGTCTCTGGGCCTCGCTCAGCCTATATCCCCATCTGTAAAATGGGATGTCAAGACCTGATTGAAGGGTACAAAGGGACATATGTGGCTTACTGGACCCCACCCTGCTTGTGGGAAGTGCGGCTCCCATGATGATGGTGTGGGCAGGCAGGTAGCAGGTGGAGGAGGTAGATCAGGGTGGATGCTCTGGTGAAGGAAGCATTGTGTACTGTGCCAGGTATAGAATAAGAAATAAATGAATGTGGTTGAATTTGAAGAGTCATAAAGGGGAGTAGATGAGGAGCATTGAGAGTCCACGGAGGTGATCTTGCAAAGGGACCAGGCCAAGATAGTGAAGGTCCCAGATGTCAGGGTGAGAAGGTTGGATTCTGTATAACAGGCCGTGGGGACCTACTTCACATTGCTGAGCAAGTAAGTCCCATGAGTCAAGGAGAGATTTTTAAGAAGCACAAGTTGCCTATGAATTCAGAATGATCTAGAATGGCAGTGGCTTTGGGTAGTGATAAGAAGGGGCCTTTTACAGGGGCTGGTGTTAAGTGAGGCCAGAGCTGACAGTGGCAGGCACAGTGTGAGTAGCCACCATTGATGCTCCCAGAATGGGGCTAGCTTGACCTTGAAAACATAATGGGAGAAATAAAGCAATGGAGTGTCTTAGCCACTAGCAAATGTCCCTCTGCCCCAGAGGATGAGGCTCTAACTGAGCCCCGAGCATTGCTGAGATACCCTCCATGATAACCGCTCTCCTTCCTTCTCACCTTTCCTCTGCCTCTCCCCATGTCTCAGCTGTCCAGAACTGTCCCTTCAGGGCAAGGAAGACAGAGGGAAGTTAGGAGCAGGAGGCAGGAGCCCATGCAGAGGTCTTAGGGTTTACAGGACTGGGGAAGCTCCCTAGCTCGGAGCTCAGTGGGTGAGCAGGGCACCTAGAGTCCATAGGGTGACACCTATGACACCTTTGGCCCGTTAAGCCTCTGTGTCACATGAAAGTTGCATTTCTCAAGAGGGCTTGGGAGCACTAGGCCAGACAGCGTGAGAGGCGCTGTTTCTCCTGCGGCCAGCATCTCCCAGCCCACTGTCTCATTGATCTGCTGGGCTGGCCCGTTCTCCATTCCAACTGTCTCTGTCTTATCTAGCGGTGGGCCTGAGCAGTTGTCCAGAACCCTCTGTGCCCAGTAATGGGGTGAAGACGGGTGAGCGCTACTTGGTGAACGACGTGGTCTCTTTCCAGTGTGAGCCAGGATACGCCCTCCAGGTACCTCCCTTTGACGCCCAGGACGGAGAACAGGCATCCCCTGAGATGTGTGGTTGGCCAGCCTTGCCCTAGCACAGTACAGTCACCAAAGAACAGGGAGCAGCCACGGGTTCTCCTGGGGACCATTATTCCCTCCCAAGACGTTCATGCAAAAGACAAACTCCGCTGACTCTAACAATTTGGCACAAGCCAGCTTCCAACGTGTTCCTGCAAAGTTGGGTTTGATTCGGCTTTCAGAAAATTTAATTTCTCTTTGAAGGCCATCAGAGAATTTAGTAATTAAAGGAGTCTCACAAGGAAAGCTCCAATAATGAGAATTCTTTAGTAATGGTAGTTAATAATTGGCCTTCCCCAAAATCTCTCTCCCTCTGTCTTACCCTCATCCCACGGTGAATCTGTGTGTCTTTGCATGCCCTGTTCCTTAGCGTGAGGCCCCTGAACAAGCCTGGCCCCATTCTGGGTATACATGTGGTGGGGGGCAGCCAACCCACGCCTGTTTCTGATTCCTCCAGGGACACGCCCACATCTCCTGCATGCCCGGAACCGTGCGGAGATGGAACTACCCTCCTCCGCTCTGTATTGGTAAGAGAGCTCAGACTTCACAGTGCACTCAAATCCGTATCCTCCTGGGGATTTGAGTTCAGGGGATTATCATTGAGTTCAAATTCAAACCAGAAGAATGTATCTTATTCCAGATTTCTCCCAAGTCAACAGTTTTAGACTGATGTTTTTATGATCTCCAACTCTCACATAAGGCTGCCGTGACTTTTGGAAACCTCTACCCACCAAATAAAAAATGACAAAATGAAAAAAATGACCATTCTGATTTCCCATGAACTTATCTCCTGACCCCAAGTGCAACCTATGGGCACTTTGGGCTTATCTCTATGACTTTGTTGTGCCACAGATAGATAAATCTGCTAATAAATATCAAGAGTTACACGTGAAACAAGGATGTAGCTCCCCGTTTTGTTTCTTACCCTGTGCTAAAGCAATGATGAGGAGATCAGCAGATATAAGGAAAGTTCTCCTTCTTTGGAGCTTCTGATCAGGGCAGACAAGGGCAAATGAACGTTTGGTGAGCGTGTCCTCTGTGCTAGGCACGGCTCCATGTTTCCTCAGACTTCCCAGGGGCATCAATTACCTGTACTTTACAAACAGGAAATCTAAACCTTTCGGGATTAAAAAGAAAGTGGCAGAGTCAGGGACAGAAACTTCAGGTTCCCTGGTGCCCAAGTGACCATAAGAAGTAGGAAGTGAGGGGAGGCAAGGGAATGTTGGGCCTTTTCCTTCTGTGATTTCACCAGGGTACAGGGCCTGGTCATCTCCGGAGCCAAGGCCAGTCAGAAATGTGAGCAATCAGTGCAAGGCACCTTGCCCATCATATGACAGAGATCTTGGCAAGGAAGCCATTCATGTTAACAGCAGCTGCTATTCACTGAGTGTTCACCACGGGTACCAGCCCTGTCCCCCGTGAAGCGTGGTCCTTCCATGATAATCCTATTAGATAAGTGCTGTGGAAAGTTCCGTTCTACAGATGGGGAAAACTGAGGTTTGGAGGGGTTTAGAACTTGTGCCAGGTCCCATAAGGAAGTGAAAGTGGGATTGGGACCCAGGCGGTCAAGTCCATCTGCACTGTTTTCTGGTCCATTTGCCGAGCCTCCCTCTCCTTAGAAAGCACTTGCCTGAACCTGCCAATCCTTCTCTCCTTCCTCTGGGCCTCTGTGGCTGGCTGACCCCTTTCTGCTCATACAACCTCTTTAGAGTTGATGCCAACTGACCAGGCCACAATGATGCCCCAGGCCTGGATCTTCAGATGACCCTGAAATCATGGCCCTTGATGGGCCTGTCAGATGTTCTCAAACCTTCAGGTTGTTCTCCTGGTTGTCTCCTGTGGAATGTTCACCACAGTCACTGTTCTGAGAGGGGCTTATGGTGGATCTCACCCCGCCACCTTGCCTGGTATAATGTATTTGTAAAGAGCCTAGCACAGTCCCTGGCCCAGAGTGGGAAGGTCGTACAGGCCCGGCCCCTTCCTTCATCTCCTTTCTGCTGTCTTGGGACAGTGGGTTAGGCAGTGAAGAGAGGAGCCTCAGGGGATGGTGTAATAAATGGTCAGACTTGGCCCAGACCACTTTCACTTCTCCTGTGAGTCCTCACTAAGGGGACAGACTTAGGAAGGGTATGCTCAAGGTCACGAGTCCATAATTTGGGTTTGTAGGATTCGCTTCCCTTCCTGAATCTACATACTCGATTTCGCCCACATGTGCAGTTTTTTAAAGGGATTCCTTTGGATTCTTGAAGGGATTTATGACTCATGAAAAGTTAAAATCTGGTAGCTGTCAGGGAGCTTCCAAATGTTGGCACGGCCCTGTACCCACCTTGATTTTGTCCTAACCCGTCTTGTGTCATTGTCACAGCGCAGTGTGGGGGAACAGTGGAAGAGATGGAGGGGGTGATCCTGAGTCCTGGCTTCCCAGGCAACTACCCCAGTAACATGGATTGCTCCTGGAAAATAGCGCTGCCTGTAGGCTTTGGTAAGTCTCCAAAGTCCCCTGGAGGGGACAAGGGCTTTATGCCCAAGCCCCTGAGCTTAAGCCCTTGGCCTGTCTGTTTTCTCAGCCATTGACCTCTTGAACAATCATCAGGATCTATCAGGAACAGCAGAGATGAAAGCAGGAAGGGAGGGGTGGTATCTCTGGGGTTTCCATTATTATTGTTTGAGTAATGAACTAAATCCAGGAATGTGGAATGAGAAATTACTCAGGGATGGTTAGAAATGAAAAAAAATCTATGTTTTACAAGAGACTAGACCTCAAGTTGTACTTTAAACTCCAATATCCAATTTATCATCCTAATTAAATTGAGCCGAGGCCAATCGGAAATTGAGTTCGCATTCTCCATACACAGATTCTAGCTGGCCTAGACATGGGGAAGGTTTTCTTTTTTTTTCCTTTTGGTGCAATATGCCAGGCACAGGAGGTTGTCGGGGTGTGGAGGACAGTGATGTGGGTATAAAATTAAATTGCTGGTGAGCCATGTCTTGTGCACTGGGGATATAATTTAACCCCAGATATCTTAGAGCCTTCAGGCCGATGTGGAACGGAGGGGCGTACATGTGGATGTGTGTACATCTTGCAGAAGTCATTGCTCTGCTTCTAGGAAAGAAATGACCCAAGGGGATTATTCCTGCACAGGCCTGGGAGGGCCCAGTGTGCAAGTCTCAGAAACGAAGACCACCCATTTCATCCTCTGTTATTCAGCCTGGAGTGTGTCTTCTAATGAGAGAAGGGGCTCTCAGCAGAAAGCAGTGTAGCTGGCCTTGCCTAAATCTGGTCAGAGGGGAGGAGAGAGGCTGGCGACCCTCCAAAGGAGCAGTCTTCTGCTCAGTACTGTCTTCGAGGGAAAGAGAGTGCAAAGTGATGACAGTTTTGGCAGCCTTGGGAGAGTCTAGATTTTGAGACATTGAAGAAAAGGATCTGGGGAGACCCTATGTCTCTGCATCAAATCTCGGGGCAGAAGAACCTCAGATGCTAGAAGATGGGGAGAAGGAAACATTCAAAGGCAAACACAAGTTTAAATAACCTGGCTGCTTTCTCCAAGTCCTTATGTTCAGCCCCCAGAGATCACCAAAGTTTGCAGTCTATAATGTGTGGGCGCTTATTCAGGCTTTGGGGAATAAGTCTACCACAGGACCCAGTGGCAGAAGCCAGGATCCTCTGTTTTCAAGTTAATGTTGGATTCCAACCCAGTGCCTAATATGGCACCTGGTTTCAGTGTGTAAAGAGCACCACATCTACATGCTTCTGCCACTAGATGTCGGTCACAGTCCAGTTCCTAGTGCACAGCTCAGCTCTGAAATCATGCAGTCCTTAAAGAGCCCTTCTGATGGGCAAACTGTCCATAGTGCTCTTGTGAAAGGGGATGATGCCGGGCGGGAGGTGCAGAGCACGGCTCCACAGACTTTGTGTACAAACAGGCTCCTTGCAAAATGATCGGGAATTTGGAAACAGTCTGCCAAAATTAGTAGGGAAGTGAGTTGTGTGGTCAGATAATTCCTAAGATGCAATTAATTAATATGTAGTATGAACTCTTATTTTTGTATACTAACCTGGATAAATGAACATTGAATATTTTAATATTCATGGATGTTGAAAAACACAATACTATGTAAAAAATAATGTCTGCACGGCATAATACCATTTATGTAAATATTTAAGACACATAAATCCAGATATATTTAGAAACCTCAAACCATGAACTGGAAGGATATTTTCCAAATTCACGATAGTGATTGCTTCTGTGGAAGGAAGGAGAGGATTGGAGTAGGGCTGGAGACAAAAGGTCTTCAACATTAAATGTCAAGTCTTTATTCTTTAAATAACCAGATGCAAAAAAACAAAAATTACAAATCACAAATTAAAACAAGTGTTGATCCTGAACTTTGTTTTTAATAAAATAAAATAGACTCCAGGGGAGCTCTGAAACGACTGATGCCTCTACTTTTGAATTAATGTAGTCTTAAGATCAATCCTGTCTGAGAACAAGAGACTTGGCTGGGTCAGCAACTCCCAAAGTATGTTCTGGGAACACAGAATTGAGTGGGTGGGAAGGTGGCAGCAGGAACTCATGGGAAAACAGGAGATGCTTTCATGAAGCAGCACCCTTGAAGTGGGACTGTGTTGCTTTGGGCACTGTCTGCCTCTGTCTTGCTCCCAGGAGCTCACATCCAGTTCCTGAACTTCTCCACCGAGCCCAACCACGACTTCATAGAAATCCGGAACGGCCCCTACGAGACCAGCCGCATGATGGGCAGATTCAGTGGCAGCGAGCTTCCGAGCTCCCTGCTGTCCACGTCCCACGAGACCACCGTGTATTTCCACAGTGACCACTCCCAGAACCGGCCAGGATTCAAGCTGGAGTATCAGGGTAAGGACAAGGAGTGCCATGTTAGTGCCTCCGCCCATCCCCATCCCTGACCCCCCACTGCCCACCTTCCCAGCCTTCCGTGTGGGAGGAGACAGAAGCCAGAAGGGGTGGGGCTGGCGGCAGGCCTGCCCACAGGGACTTCCTTTCCTTAGCAGATGTCTCTGGCCCCTATGTGACAGCTAAGTTCTCTCCTAGCCTTTTCCAGAGTTAGCAGGCCCAACAGCACCCGCAGAGGGGCTACCTCTATCCAGATCTGGTGTTCCAGAGCTTTCCCTGGGCAAAAGGAAATCCCCCTGGTGTGCCCAGCCAGGCACTTCCCCCAGGGCTTGATGAACTGAGTTACTCCCTCTGGGCCCTTCCCTGGAGATCAGGCCCGATTACTGAGAGCAAAACTCTTTCTATGACAGGGGAGAGGGTTCTGCTTACAGTCCTGGCTGCACCCCGTATGCCTCGCACAGCGAGACAGGGTTTCCTGTGTGAGGCCACTTGCTATGGCTCTACCTTCCTGAGGTGGAATCCTGTGACAGCCTCACTCCTCCCAATACTTTCTCCAGAACGATCCCCATGCACTCCAACTCAGGCTTGCCCTGTGTGATGGGCCTTCCGTCACCTGTGGGTGTACGGAGATTGTGCCCAACCTGTGCAGCTGTACAAGGCAATCCATATTTTCTCTGCCAGATGCTTCCCTGTTGTGACTTCCTGAACCATTTGTTCTAAATCCCTTCCCAGATTCTTCAGATTTGTTTCCGATTTTTAGGCTTTTTTCCAATATTAATACATGATTGTAAAAAAAATTAAAACAGACTGGGTGCAGTGGCTCGCACCTATGATTCCAGCACTTTGGGTGGCTGAGACAAAAAGATTACTTGAAGCCAGGAGTTCAAAACCAGCCTGGAAAACAAAGTGAGCCCGGTCACTACAAAAAAAGTTTTTTTAATTAGCCAGGCACAGTGGTACATACCTGTATTCCTAGCTACTTAAGGCAGGAGGATCACTGGAGCCCCAACATCGTGAGATCCTATCTTTAAAAATAAAAGAAATTAAAACAAGTAAGGCCAAAGCTCTCTTTGTCTACCACTTCTAAACCCATGATAATTCCCCAGAATTCATCACTGCTATTTTGATGTGACCTTTCCAGACCTTTTCCTATGCCTTGACATACTTATGTTGTTTGTACCTGTCAAAAATATGTAATGTTTTACAAAACTTTTTGGCTATGTTTTCTACATAATTAGTACCATATTTATGCAATATTCTGAGACTTGGCTTTTTCATTCTGGGAATAATAGGGCATGGAACTCCTCCCTCATCAGAGAGGAATTCTGAGCCAGGACTGGGTTTGTCACTTAAGGAAAGGCTTAAAAGTGTATCCCACCGGGTGGGGGCAGTTGGGCCAGTTCTCCCCGGGGTGTCTTCCTTAGAGTGCTCGGGCCCATCTCGGGGAATATGTCAGTGAGTGTGGCTGGGCTGGTCACCTCAGGGAGAGCCTCAGGAGGAGCTGGGCTCACACTCAGACAAAGGAAATGAAGCTGCCACACCAGGGGAGCTGTGCGTGTTTGTCACACAGGCCAGCCTTACCAAGAGTGTCTGTGCCTGTCGTGTAGGAGGTGCTTGTTTGTCAGTGGATCCTGTCACATCGAACGGCTATGATCTGTCACAGGAGGAACTTGGTCCCAGGTGGTCAGTGCTCCCGTCAGGGACAGATTTACCACCTCACACCAAGGTTCCCCCCGCCCCCCGTGTCTTAGTTTGCTAAAACTTCCCTAACCGGACCCTCCTCCAGATGTCCCCCTCAAGTCCACCCCAGCCACTCCCTGCCACAGTCTGAGCCAATCCTGGTGTCATTTCCCCTTTCCCTGAGGCTTCTGGGACTAGGTTGCTTCTGCTGCCAGCGGCCCCGTTGCTCCCACTGAGGCCTTCCAACTTGTGACAGGCCCAAACACCTCTCCCCGACCCAAAGCCCACATTCTCCATTTATATGTTCCTCACTCCTATGGATCTACACCCTGAAAACCATCTCTGCCCACTCTTCCCAGGTTTTCCCTCTTTAAAAATGCCCCGCTTCATGAAGGAGCCATTTTTCCCCATGGAGGCTATTTCTATCAAATAGGCCCAGCCCTCTGTGGTCCTGCAACTTCCGTTAGAAGTCTGACTCTTTAGCCTTTTTCAAAACTCCTCTGAAGGAGCACACTGCACTTCCTTATGCCAGGGTTTTCTTGTCTCTTCTTCAGGTAAGTATTCCCAGAAAATTTTGAGTAACGGTATAAGGTATTCGTACCAGGCCTCCCAGTCTGACATGCCTAACCTATCCCATTAAAATGTCTCAGGAGGGTTGTGTTTATACGGAGCCTAGCGGAATGACTAAGACATATAATTGTTCCAAACTGTTAGGCGTCATCGCTATGAATGGTGTAAGTTACGGCTCTTTGAAGTTGCGTCCATCTAATGATGTCACTTCATCTGGAAGTGCATCTCCCCTGTCCAAGTGTGTCCCAGGGACAAACCCAGCTGCTCTTCCTCAGAAAAGTACATGAGGCCTCCTCTTAGGGTCTGTTTCTCTTCTCTAGACTCAACCTCTCCCTCTCCCTTTGAAGCTTCTTCTAGGGAAACAGGCTCTGGAATTTTTCCCTGTATCCGGGTACTGTCACTGAAGTTTCTGTCTTTTTGAAAAGCCAAGATCCTTCCATTCAAGACACGTCCTATAAAAGCCTAGATGCCCTTGTCAAAGCTGCCTCTGGCTCCCCACGCACAGCTACTCAACACCCTTGGGTCCACATGGTCCCCACAGAGGCTTCCTTTGAAGACCCCACTCATCCCATTTAGTCTCCTCCCTGAAGTCTCCCTAACACTTTCATTGCCGAATCAACCAGCCCTGCTGTGCCACCAGGGCCATCCCTGCTTTTCCTGCAGCTGACCAGCCCCCCACTCCTATGGGGTGGATCAGGATTGTTGACACACCCCAGTTACCTTGATGATTTCCCAGGGAGACCTGACCCATTCCACCCTCTGGGACCTCCCTGTATGACATTGAATGAAAACACATAACATAGCCACCATCATCGTTGACTGAGTGCTTAGGAAACATTACCTTCAAGATCATCATTATTTATATTGTTATTCTGGCTGATAAATGCAGCCACCTCCATGAAACATTCCTTCAGTCTCCACTGTTTCCCCTGAGAAGTTCCGCTGTCAGAACGCTCCATCTCTTCCACTGCGGATTTCCTGTACAAAGTGGGCCCCATGATTGCCACGAAGGCTGTTCTGTGTCCTGTGGACCCAATTAATTGAAGACTTTGCTCAGCAAATCCCTCAGCAGCCTTTCCCTGATGGGAGGCCCTCAGCTCTCCATGAAGACATCTGCGGTTGAGTCATCACCACCCATTCCCATGGAAGCAGCTTCCCTGCTCTTTCTGGGGACTTGCTTTACGACAGTCAAGCGTTCCTGTAGCCCAGCTCTTCCTTCCGAAAAGTTTCACTCCTTGCCACAAATTTAGCTTATTCCCACCAGATTTATTCCTTTCCAATGGGTTCTGATCTGTCCGACTTGCACAGATCCCACTCATATCCAACCTTCACTGCTTTCTTTTTCTGGGATCTTGACCCTTGTTGTGAAGGTTCCATGAGATCAGCAGCATTGAAAGGAGGTGGACCTATGCATGGCCCTGAGCAGTGCTCAACGAACAGTGGTTCAGTCTAATGATGTCTTCTTTGAGCCTCCTTTCCCAAGAAAATACTGATAACAAATAATGTTTATTGGGTATTCATCATGTGTCAGTGCTGTGCCTATCTGATCCTACTTAGTCTTTACAGGAGCCATGTTATAAATAAGAAAACTGAGACATAGAACAGTTGAATAACTTACCCCAAACCAACAACTGGTAAATAACCAAAGTTCGGCTGGGTCTAAGACTTGGTGCTTCACCACTCTGATAACTCTTTGCTACTCTTCTCCTGGTTGGCAATACCCACAGAGAATAAAGTAACCTTTCCCCCCCAATCTTTTCCAGCCTACGAACTTCAAGAGTGCCCAGACCCAGAGCCTTTTGCCAATGGCATCGTGAGGGGCGCTGGCTACAATGTTGGACAGTCAGTGACCTTCGAGTGCCTCCCAGGATATCAACTGGTCGGCCACCCTATCCTCACATGTCAACATGGCACCAATCGGAACTGGGATCACCCCCTGCCCAGGTGTGAAGGTATGTCCCTCCCTCATCCTGAGTCATCCTTCCTGGGCTCGTCCTGGAGAGGGATCCAGAGCAGCCCCACATCCCACCTGCTGTTTTATGGGGCCACCAAAGCTGGAGGTCCAGGCATACTTTGGTCCATCCTGGTAGCAGAGCTCAGGGAGAACCTGGAGATGTGGGAAGATCCAGGCTGATGGTCTAGAAGTCCCCAGGGGATGGGAAGGCTCCACAGGAGAGTGCAGGGGCCCAGTGGCAAGCTGAGGGACAGAGAGGGAGAGTTAATCATGGCATTTCCTGAAGGGAGGAGAGAATGAAGCCTCTTTCTAAGAACTCTCTTGTCTCCTCTTCACCTGCCCTCCCTGACCTGCCATACTCTCCTTCCTAATGTCTCTGGAGAGAGCGGAGCTGATTACATCAGGGCACTCGAGGTGGCCCTTCCTCGGGTCTTCCTTAACCAGATTGAGGATGGGTGAGGACAGGGAAGTTGTGCTGCCTCCACCCTCGTCTGCACACTTCAGTTCCACTTTCTTTCCTTTTTCTTCCTGGCAGCCCAGCATTTTCCAGGAGGACAGGCAGGAATTGGTCTAGAAAGGGGAAGGTTTGGCAAGGGCAGTGACCCGGGAGAGAGTACCTGGCAGATCCACCCAGGCTCCATCCCTAACCATTCTGTCTCTCTGAGCTTTGGTTTCTTCCACAGTAAAATGGGACTTCTCATCTGTTTCACAAGAGCTGGGGCTTCTGCAGATGACTCTAGAAAGAGCAAATCTTAAGAGACAGATATATATTTTTCTAGTTTCTTAGCTCTTTCTGCAAAAACATTACAACCCTAACATCTGCCCCTCCCATTCCTGAATAGAGAGAAGGACAACTTCAGTGTGACCTTCCTGCTTGGCAGGCCTCTTCCATGAGAAAGGGACAGAGGGAGGCTGGGGCCGGGGCTGACCCACAGGGCTGTGGTCTATTGGGACCGAGGGCCAGAGTCAGGCACGGCCATCCCCAGCCCAGACTCCTGTCCCCCACCCCGCCCCATCTCCAGGGAGCTGGGAGTTCACTAGGAAGTCATCTGCTCCCTCGGGTGGGGTGGGCCCATGCACTCATCTGTGTGTTTGTGTTCCCTCCCCGGCAGTCCCCTGTGGCGGGAATGTCACCTCATCCAATGGCACCGTGTACTCCCCGGGGTTCCCCAGCCCCTACTCCAGCTCCCAGGACTGTGTCTGGCTGATCACCGTGCCCGTTGGCCACGGCGTCCGCCTCAATCTCACCCTGCTGCAGACAGAGCCCTCCGGAGATTTCATCACTGTCTGGTAGGGCCGGGTGCCAGGGCTCTGAACCGGGTTACCCATCGGTTACCTATTGGTTGAGAAAACTAGGAACTGATTGGTTTTAAATGTCAATATCAGCCTCCTGAGTTTCAAACAAACATGGGGAAGTGAGGCTCAGCTTCAATTAGTCAGCTGTTACAATTCCTTCAAGGGAGAGGAGCAGGAAGGCAGTGGCTCCCAGCCTGTGGTCCTGCTCAGACCAGAGAAAGTACCAGTGGGTGTGTGAATGGGAGTGGGCCATGGACATAGAGACTTTTTTCAGCATTCCAGAGTTCAAACCAACATTTTGCTTGTACCAGAGATAAGCTACCCAGACTAATGGAGGTTTCCGGGGGATTTTTCTGGTCATCTGATGTTTGAGCCAATACTGTCCAACAGAACTTTCTGCAGTGATGGGAATGTTCTGCGCCTGTGCAGTTCAGTGTGGTGGCCACCACCTCCATGTGGCTACAGAGCACTTGGCTGTGACTAGATACTTTGTAAATTGTATTTAATTTTAATTAATTTAGATGTAAATAGACACATATGGTTAATGGCTACTGCATTGGGCAACAAAGCTCTGAGTTACATAGTAATGTGTAATAGAACTCGAGTTAGTTTGAAAATGGAAATACAAATTATTATTTAATAAGTACAGTTTCCTGGACAGTTTTTTTCCAACCCACTGGGTCTGTGGACAAAGATATAATTTTACAGTTCCTTTGTTTGGAGGTTACTGCCGTTCTGGGAATTGTCAAGGGATAGTGGGATTGTCTTCCAAAATTCCCAGGGCTGGATAACTGTAACCAGATTGTCCTGGGTTAATTTTAGCTCAGTTTCCAAGCAATAGCTAAAGACAAATGGGAGGAACTAGATAAGGTTCCTGGGGAGAAATCCTTTGCCAAGAAAGGCAATATTGCGATATCTCTTTGCCTGGGGGACAAGGAAGTGGGGCTAGTGAGGACAGCAGCAGCAGGAGATTCCTGCAGCAGCTCCTTGGCCCTGCCTTAGGGATACCCAGCCTGGCTCCATGGTGTCTGCACTGCCCTGCAAACCAACTGAGCTAGCAAAGAATCAGACAAATGAGGAGTCAGCGTGAACTTCACCCATTCTATCAACTGCATTGGGATATGCTGAGTCAGGACAGGTTCAAGTGAGATGTTTATGGCCCTGGGGGAAGTGTGTTGGGTATAAGAAGAGTCACAGCCACCCACTCCAGGTCTCTCTGTAGGTCATCAATGGCACCAGGTAGAGCAGTGACTGGTGACATTTCAGGGCCTTCTTTCCTACATGCAGGGATGGGCCACAGCAGACAGCTCCACGGCTTGGGGTCTTCACCCGGAGCTTGGCCAAGAAGGCGTTGCACAGCTCATCCAATCAGGTCCTGCTCAAGTTCCACCGCGACGCAGCCACAGGGAGCATCTTCGCCTTGGCCTTCTCCGGTCAGTATGGAAGCCCAGCCTGGGGTAGGGGCCAGTCGTGTGACTCTAAGTGAGTTGTCTAGCCTCCCTGAGCCTCAGGGTCCCCAGAGTGATGAGAATCAAATGTATTAGTGTATGTGAGTACTCCCAGCACAGAGCTGGGATAACTCACATTCCGCTCATCCACATGACGCCTTTGCTGTCCATTTACCTGCACCCCAGGTTTTCCCTTCGCTCCTTCCAGAGCAGTGTTTTTCCAACCTTTTCCTTTTTAATCTCATGGCACCCTTGAACCTACAGTTAAACTTCTGTGGCGTGCTTAAATTGTGTTGCAAAAAAAAAAAGAGTAAAAAGGAATATACTTACTGTACTTTGAACTTCTTTTGAAAATAATTTTATCAATGAACTTTAAAAATTTTCACAACACACCTAAGATCCTCTCATGACACACTGGTTGAAAGTCACTGTTCTAGAAGGTTCTCCTTTTCCAAAAGAATCCACAGACTTGGCCGATCTCCCACGATGTGTTTTCATGCACAGATGAAGGTATAGTGATTGTAGGTAGAAACAACATGGATTTGTTCTTATTGGTAGCCTGATTTATTCTAGAGTTCAAAGTTAGGGACCTAGATGTTTCCTCATATTTATTATAGTGGAACTGCATAGAAAAACTTACAGAAAGTTCTCTGTGGGCTTGTGCACATCTGTGGAATGATATATGTGTTTATAACTTACAGAGCATTACATATATTTGAATGGAAAATCAGAAAAGCCCAATTTTATTCCTGGTTCCACCTTGGGTGGGCCGCATGTGACCTTGTGCAGGTCTCATCCCCACTGGAGACCTCAGTTTCTTCACCTGTAAAATGATAGGCTTGGAGTTTGTGACCTGTAGAATTCTGTGACACAGTTAGGCAGATATTCTAATGCCCATTTTACAAATAAAGAAGTGGGACCAAAGGAAGGCTCAGGTACCTGCCCCAAACCATGTGGACAGGATTGAGAACAGAACCCAGTTCTTTCAGCTCTGGTATAATGACACAGTGTTGTTACATCCTGTGAGCACTTACAGAAATGAGCATTCAGTCCTACACCTGCGGAAGAGGTAGCAAAAGAGAAACACAGAGAGCCAATAATACGAAAAACCTAATCAGGCCAGCACGGTGGCTCACACCTGTAATCCTAGCACTCTGGGAGTCAAGGTAGATGGATCGCCTGAGTGCCAGAGTTTGATACCAGCCTGAGCAAGAGTGAGACCCCATCTCTACTAAAAATAGAAAAACTAGCCGGGCATTGTGGTAGGTTCCTGAAGTCATATCTACTTGGGAGGCTGAGGCAAGAAGATCCCTTGAGCCCAAGAGTTTTGGTTGCTGTGAGCTACCACTGCCACAGCACTCTACCCAGGGTGACAGAGTGAGACTCTGTCTCAAAAAAAAAAAAAGAAAGAAAGAATAACCCACGTGTATAGAATAAAAGGGCTCACTGTACACAAGCCCAATAATTGTTTCAATTTACAAAAGGAAATCTATATAGAATCCAAGCTAAGAAAGTTAACGCCAAAGGAACACAAATCAGACAATTCTCAACTAATTTCGGGCACTAGATTACAGAAAATGAAGGAGGCATTCCCATAAGTGTTTAAGGGGAAGAAAAAACCAGGAGTTTCGTGTGTGCGGGATTAGAGCTTAAAATTAGTGCCACCCTAACCTCAGTCAGAACTGTTACTCCAGAATGTAACCACCCGGAGAGGGATGAGCCACTAACTAAAAATAGGGACAAATGAAAGAAAAGATATAACTGGGAAATGCTGATACAAACTAAACACAGACTTCAATAATAATTGAAAATATAAATTCAAAGCAAAATACAAATACAACAATTCTCTAAGAATAATAATTTTATGTTAGCAAATTACAAGTGGATGGAAGAAGGACAAGAGAATGTCCTTATCATTCATGAAGGTAAAATCAATATATGTTACTCAATTGTTGAATTAGATAATTAGAGAAGTAAAGGTTTCAAGCGTATAATTTGGTCGCTAATACATTTAAAATAGGGTATAACACTTTTAAATCACTAAATGGAAAAGCAAGCGAAACATAATTCAAATATAAAAGGTAGAAAACAAAGAAAACTAGTTAGAAGCAAAGATACAGGAAACACAAAATAAAATAAAGCCATAAAATAAAATTGTTCCATTATAATGAAAAATGCAAATTTATCAAAGTTTAATTCACTATTTAAAAAAGCAAAGACTCTTAGATTAGGCTAAACAATATTTAATTATATTTTTTATACCAGTAATCTAAGACAAAGCGATATAGTTTAAAAGTAAAAGAATGGCCAGTGATAAATTGGGCAACCACAGACAACAGTAACAATCAATGAAAAACATGGAATTCAAAGCAAGAAACATTAAATGGAGAAAGTGAATTATTTAATACCAGAAAATGCTATAGCCTATAATAATAAGTTTTAGTTTCTTTTATTTTTAACTATGGTCAAATACACCTAACATACAATTTACCATCTCAACCATTTTAAAGTGTACATTTCAGGGGTATTAAGTACACTCACACTGTTGGGCCACCATCCCCACTATCCCATCCACATCCAGAACTTTTTAATCTTACAAAACTGAAACTCTGTACCCATTAAACCACCATTTTGCCACTAACCCCTCCCCCCAACCCCCAGCAACCACCATTCTATGTTCTGTCTCTGTGAATTTGGCCAATCTAGGTACTTCATATAAATTGGAACCACAAATATTTGTCTTTTTGTAACTGCCTTATTTCGCTAAGTGAAATATTGGCTTCAAGTTGCGTCCATGTTGTAGCACGTTCCTTCCTTTTTAAAGCTGAGTAATATGCCGCTGCATGAATGCCACATTTTGTTCTTCCTCAAAGGGGACTTGGGTTGCTCCTACCTTCAGCTATTGTGAATAATGCTATGAGTCTACAAGTATAGGATGATAACTTTTTAGTGATAACCCTATTGGAAAGGTTTAGTCCAAAAAAAGATGATTTTTAAGCCCCAGGTGATAGTATCAATATAACCAGAAAAGGCAATGATTATGGTCTCCCATCCTAGACTATAGTCACCCCTCCTTGTGAGGTTCTTGAGAAAGAGATATATACAAAGAACAAAGGCCAAGAAAGGGATTTTAAGATTAGCTGGGCCTGGACTCCAACCTCGAAAGCAGAACCCTGAGTCTTCCAGTTGGTAAGTTTAAATCCATCATGGAAACCTACATGTTTTCCTAAGCTGAAAATGTAGGACTATACAGCACACCTCCTGGGTGAAGGGCTCAATTATAACCTCGGTTTTACCTAACAAACACAAACAATGTAACTTAATTGTTAGTACCTATATATTAATATTAATCTGAAATTTTTTTTTTAAATTTCAAATGGGCCTGTAATCCTAGCATTTGGGGAGGCCAAGGTGGGAGGATTGCTTGAGGCCAGAACTTCAAAACTAGCCCAAGGAACTAGCAAGACCCCATATCTTAAAAAAAAAAAATGAATGGAGCCATCACTTGAGCCCAGGAGTTGAGGCTGCAATGAGGTATGATGATATCATTGCACTCCCGCCTACGCAACGGAGTGGGACTCTGTCTAAAAACAAGCAAACAAAGTAAAACCACAAAAAAATATATAAGCTTCAGATGAAGGGCCTGTTGAACACACACATCAGCCTGAGTAAGAACATACCTAAGACACAGTACAATATGCAGTTACCCACTGTGGCTATTACTGAGCTGACTGCTGCTTAATATAAAAAAAGCAATGACCTCACCCACCCACCAGCTAACAGGTTACATGTACTAGAATTTGACTAATCTGTAGGGGGCCTCTCCCACAAGGGGAAGAAGGACGGTAGGCACTAAAAATGTAGGTTTCAGTCTCCAATGTCCCCTTCCCTTGAGTTCTATAGCAATAACATGATAGATACCAGCGATGTTGAAAGAGTGTGTTTGTGTTTGGGGGTAGGGGCTACATCTGTAAAAGATCAAAGGTCAGACAGCAAAATGTTAACAGTGCTTATGCCTCAATGGTGAGATTTCAGGAATTTTTATCTTGTTGCTATTCAGCAGTCCATAAATTTTCTGCATGAAGCAGAAATTTGTAAGTTTTTGAAAACATTGTTTTATTTTATTTTATTTTATTATTTTTTTGAGACAATCTTACTTTGTCGCCCTCAGTAGAGTGCCTTGGCATCATAGCTCGCAGCAACCTCCAACTCTTGGGCTCAAGCAATTCTCTTGCCTCAGCCTCCCAAGTAGCTAGAACTACAGGCGCCTGCCACAACACCTGGCTATTTTTTAGAGACATGGTCTCACTCTTGCTCAAACTGGTCTCAAACTCATGAGCTCAATCAATCCCCCTGCCTCGGCCTCCCAAGTGCTAGGATTACAGGTGTGAGCCACCATGCCCAGCCTTGAAAATAGAATTTTAAAATGTAATGGAAAATAACCCAAATCAAAATAGTAGTCATAAATATATAAAATACCCAGCCTCTGTTTAAGTGATTTCATTTGCTTAATGTGTTTTCTGGAAAAGTTTAGTATACCTTAGAAGTTTCAGAAGTAAGTATGAGAGTGAGAATGGAAGGTTAGAAAAATTTTTTAAACTCCAATTAAGGAAAATGAGAGTTAGCTAAGTAAAAAGTTAACACTTCTACAAATCAAATGACTGCCATAAATAAAACTAAGAAAATAATAAACTGTGAAAATAAAATTAGCAGGCTAAGGTCAATATTGAATATTCATAAAGTTCTTCAGATTTTTGTAAGAAAAATAAAGCCAAAGGATGTGAATAGACAATTAAAAGGAGAAATGCAAATAGCCCACTACAATATTTTTTAAAGTTCAACCTAATTAGCCATCAAGTGCCAATTAAAAGAAAATTAATTCTACTTTTTTTTTCTTAGTTGACAAAGATCAAAATTGATCGCTATCTCCCCCAATGGGCTCTATGTTGCAGTATTTGTATCATTTATTGCATCCTGAGCACCTGACACTATGCCTGACCCAGGCTGAGCCCTCAATAGGTAATCATTAAATGAATTGGGTGAAAGAAGAATGAGGGCACCCAGTGCTGTAGAAGCTGTTGCTTTGTTGAAGGTATCGATTGGAACAATTTTCCTGGACAACAAAATGGAAGCATTGGGTGCAGACATATCCCTCCCTGGTTTATGTGAAATCAACGTTAAACCCACTCGGCTCCCTCAAGAGTGCCTCTTAGTTATAATGCCCACACTTCATAAAGTTTGTATATTTCTCAATAGGATATTTTCAGCCAACATGTCTGTAGAAGAAATTTATAGTTAGATCCCCAACACATAATACGGTTTAAATAAATCTATCTGCAGGAAAATCTCAAGTTACATTCCAACTACAGTTGGTAAAAATGTCAGAATTCCATGTGGACATGTGGAAAGGAACCCACAGTTTCACAGTGGGGTGTGTGTCTCAGGTGCTGCTGGCTCTTCCACCTAATGCCTGCGCTAAACTCATTGCCCTGAGTCCTTCATATTTCACCCTTGCCTAGAATTTTGCAATGTCTCAAGCTGAGGAAGTTTGCTTAGTGCACTGAATGTTTATGGTATAGTAGCGTGCTGCCATGCCCAAACCCCCTGTTTTGCTACAGTCATAATTTTTGGGTGATCATGAAGTGATGTTTTAGGTATTTCACTTCTAGAATAATGGCTTATTGCATAAATTACAGTATTTTATTGTGCTTCAATTACTTTGGGAGTTTTGGGTTGATGTAGAACACTTTATAGCATTTTCCCACTTAAAATAATGGGAAATAGACTCCTAGTTACCATCTTTACCCAGAACATCTGATTTCCAGGAATGAATCACTGACATTCAGCAGGAGATGGTCATGTATTTTAATCATTTCTAGTTGAAAAGAAAGAGAAAAAGTAAATAATCAGTAAAGATGCATGTATTAGAAAGATTTCATCCTAGTTTTATTTTAAATTCCAAAGTTTAGAAATCCAAATGGTTAACAATAGAGTATCTGTTCAGTAAATCCTAGTAAGTTCAGGTGATTAAATGCAATGAAGTGGCTTGGCTGTCAGGTCTTAAGTAAAGAAAAAATAATAATAATAATCCAATAGAGTCATTTCAATCATACTTTTTAAGAAATTTAATTATATAAGAAAATTCTTACAATATAATCGTTAAGTGCACAAGGATCAACAGAAAGTATATAACAACATATAATGCAAGTTGTGTAAGAGAAAAATATTTACATATGTGAATGTAAATAAATGTAAATAAATGTGGAGAATAAACATTCCAAGAGAAGGCAATGGACAAGTTTGATTTTCTTGCTACTGTCTTCAAAGAAAAGCTCAGATTTTCTTGAATGACAGTGTAAAATATTACATTTGTATTTTCAAAAAGGAACATAGCAGGGGTTGGGGTGATTTTGAAAATAGTAATAATAATAAAGGTAACAGCAGTTAATACTTGTATGGAGCTTAACTACACACCAGGCAATGAAAGCCAAGTTATGAACCCACACTGAGTTTTGCCACAATACCACCATCCTGTTTCCAAGTGCCATCCAGTCTCTGCCCATAGGAATATGGGAAGTCAGATGTTTCTGTTCAAAGAGCAGAAGGGTCAGTGGACTTCACTGGGTACTCAGAGAGGCCACACATAGTATGTAGAGTAGTGGAAAGAATACGGGATCTAGGAGTGGCCAGCCCTGGATTCCAATCCTGCCTATGCCGCTTAAATCCCTATGTGACTTTGGGGACATAGCTTCACCTTTCTGAATCTTACTTGCTCATGAGTAGAGTAAAAACACCTCACAGCATGATCAGCTGTTGAGGGGCTTAGAGGGGCTGCCTGTGAAAGCGCCTTGATGTAGCAGAGGTGCTCAGCAAATTCTCCCCTCTCATGTTCAGTGCTGGTGACTGTGTCACTGGTTTCTTCTTAGATCCTTCCTCCTTTATTAACTTCAGGAAGAATTACAGAAGATGAGCAAAATACGCTTTGTCTAAACTCACTCTATATACAGACACTCATGTAACAATACTTGAGATTATGTAATAATAAATACTTGACATATATTATTTCATATAGTATAACATTTTATACAATACAAAAGCCCTGTGAGGTAGATGCTACCTCTTTGCATTGCATAGAGAATAAATAATTTGTTCTAGATCACACAGGTAGTCAATAAATCCAGGTGTATTTGTCTCAAAAAGCTGACATGCTTACCTCTGCCCTGCACTGGTACACATCAAACCCATCTTATAGATGCTCTCTTTTGGATTTGGGGGTGCCTACTGTTGTCTGTCTGTATGTACCATCCCCACCTATTCCAAACCAGATAGTCGTGTCCACAGCTGAACTTGGAAGTGATTCCCACCAACTTGTCAGGGCTGACTCCCAGAAATCCCTCATCCCTTCCCTATTGGTTTTATAAATGAATGACAAACTAGGAAGTGAAGAATGGAATAAATGAATTGCTATGCGCTCTAAGAATGATCGTGTTGCCCTGACACATCCGCTTTTATCTTCTCAGCTTATCCACTCACCAAATGCCCTCCTCCCACCATCCTCCCCAACGCGGAAGTCGTCACAGAAAATGAAGAATTCAACATAGGTACCCTCTCCCAAGCCAGCACGGACTGGGAACCCAGGGCTGGTTGAGGAGGGGAAGAAGGGGGGACCTAGCAGAGGAGGGGCTGCCCGACCAATGTCATCTCTCCCTTTCATCCATGGAGAGAGAAACATTAGGCCCCCTGCCGGAGGGTTGGTGTTGTCAGCTGAGTTTGCACCCAAAATACGGCCACCCTTCCTTTTAGCCATACCCAGGGGGAGAAGCTGGGAAAGTGCTTTTCTTCCCATTCATGTCACCATGAAACATGGTGATTCAGGTCACCATGGCTTTGAGAAATAAACCTATGTAAGACAGTACAAAATGTCCTGGAATATGAAACTTTAGTAGGTTCAGGTAAGGCTGTGGGCCGTAAGAGGGGAGCAGCAGTTGTCAGGGCCATTTGATTGGAGCTGAGTTAGTTACTCAAGTCTGAGCAGAACACAACACACCACTGATTACCTTGCCTAGAAGGGGGTTCGAGGTACTAAGGGGCACCCATCAGCCCCATCTGGACTTCTCCAGAGAACCCCCATGCTGGTCTCTCTTTGACAGGTGACATCGTACGCTACAGATGCCTCCCTGGGTTTACCTTAGTGGGGAATGAAATCCTAACCTGCAAACTTGGAACTTACCTGCAGTTTGAAGGCCCACCCCCAATATGTGAAGGTGACTGCACAGAGCCATGTTCTTACAGAGCCCAGAAGTTCCTCTTGAACAACCTTGAAGTTCCTTTTCATTTCTTTCTATTCTAGTTCAGTCGCTGCCCTTGAACTTGTGTTGTCTGATGAATGAATGAGTGAATGAGAAATGAGTGATGACTCAAGATAGATGCTCTGCCCTTTTCTGAGGTTTGGGGCTAAGAACTGGCCACATTGGACACATTTATTTCCATCTTCCTTTTTTCTTAAGAAGTTGATTTAGTCCTCAGAACTTTGCTTTGGAGTCCCCAACCCCAGCATTTGGAGGTGGGTCATCCTGAAATTTGTTGCATGAAGGGTGTTACGGCATCTTCCCATGCCCCAGGACAGAGCACCTCCTCTGTGCCTGCCAAAGGCCTCTCTGAATCTACTTCATCCCTTCCCTTCATGATGATGACAGAAAGCCCAATCCTGCTCCTCCAGTTCCTCCTTTTCTAAGTTCCACAGGCAATGTCTTTCTTAGAGTGACATCTTTTTCTTTAGATATGTTAATGCTACTAATCTGGCCTCAGCCCAGCTCTGAGACCTTCCGGATGCAGTTATCATCATCATCATCACCTCTACAGTTTATTGAGGCACTATGTTGCATGCTTGACATATATTATTTCATATAGTATAACATTTTATACAATACAAAAGCTCTATGAGGTAGATGCTACCTCTTTGCATTGCATAGAGAATAAATAATTTGTTCAAGATGACACAAGTAATCTCTAAATCCAGGTGTATTTGTCTCAAAAAGCTGACATGCTTACCTCTGCCCTGTACTGGTACACATCAAACCCATCTTATAGATGCTCTCTTTTGGATTTGGGGGTGCCTACTGTTGTCTGTATGTATGTACCATCCCCACCTATTCCGAAGCCAGGTAGTACTGTCCACAACTGAACTTGGAAGTGATTCCCACCAACTGGTCAGGGCTGAATCCCAGAAATACTGTAACATTGACATAAGATCTGAGGTCACCTCTTGTCACAGAATAGGAGATTGAAGAATATGTGAGATCTTGTTTGAATGTGCTCAGACACTGATTTTCCAGTGGCTGTCTTTCGTAGTGAGGAAAAGCATATGTGTTGGCCCCAGTTCCATCTCCTCCAACATACCTGGTATATTTCTGTTTCTTTCTCCAAGTGCACTGCCCAACGAATGAGCTTCTCACAGACTCCACAGGCGTGATCCTGAGTCAGAGCTACCCAGGGAGCTACCCCCAGTTCCAGACCTGCTCTTGGCTGGTGAGGGTGGAACCAGACTATAACATCACCCTCACCGTGGAGTACTTCCTCAGCGAAAGGCAATATGATGAGTTTGAGATCTTTGATGGTAAGTCAGTTATGTACTAGAGATGGCTAGGAGGTCTGTGTTGCAGTTTTCCTATAGAGCTCACCAGACAGGCTCCACATGACATCTCTCTCTGCCCCAGAAACCCCAAGACCCTGGGATCTGATAGGTTGCTTTCATCATAGCTTGCACCTGTTACAGAACCTATTCTTGCTGTAGATCCCACTCAAACCAGCATCCTTGAATGCCAACCAATAAGTCAGTCACAACTGTCCTCCCAGGTGAAGTCTGCTGCTTCGGAACCCCGAAAAGGTCTACCAAACATTGTGTTGCTCTTGGTGGTAGGAAAGGAAAAGTGCAATGATTTGCTCTTTAATTTGGAGGGAAAGTCTGAGCATGCTGCAGACCACTAGACCCAAAAATTTCACTGCAAACTTGGTAGGATCGACCTCTTCCCCTCTGGAGCCCATGTGACTTGCAAAGGCATCTACAATAATTGTCCCTTCTTACTCATCTGATTTGATTAATATGATGCCCTCAATACAGTGATCGATGCACTGGGTTTTGTAGGATGTCCAGATGGTCCCCATCCCTTCATACTGTTATGAAGAAAGCAGGGGGATTAACCTAGCTCTGTTGCAAAACCATGAATGTATACTGTGTCTACCTCACGTGAGCGCAGACTGCTTCTGACCCTCCTTTCTAAAAGGGAAGAGCAAAGAGAGGGACAGAGGGAATGGGGTGGGGGTGTCAGTGTATTACATACCTTTTGGGGACAAGACACAATTAGAAGAGAGACTTTACCTAACAAATGCAATCAGTGTAACCTGGTTTCTTGTACCCTTAATGAATCCCCAACAATAAAAAAATTTTTTTAAATGTGATGGTATCAAATGAAAATTTGGCTATAAAAGTGTTTTATAATTTTAAAATGCCATCCACATGTTTTATTTCAAATTGTTAGTTTAATGATGTTGCTTCTGCCCAATGTGGCAGAAAGTTTTTCTTTTTTAATAAGAATGCAATATTGCCAGGAAAAATAGGATTAAGGTTATAATTCCTGTTACAGATAAAAGCTAAGATAATCAAGATAACTAACTGGATAACCATTAATCCCTCCTCTTGACTCAATATTCAAATCTCGGTTGATAGTTGGACTACTGAGTAATTCCCCCAGGAATACTAGACCAAGAACTTCACTTTGTTTTAAAGCTTGCAACACATTCTCTGTGGGTTGTCGCATGTAATACAGAAGGTTGCATGTGGCATTAATTGATTTTTGTTAAGCACCTTGAAGCAGCTACATGCACAGCTGTTAAATTTCTATATCGTGTGCGTTTAACTAGACCCAGAAAAAAAAGAACGACCTTCCAGATCAATAGCTCATTCCACGTGACCAGGACTGTGTTAATCTACTCTAATTGAGATACTGCAACTGGCATAGCTGCTACCGTGGAGGCTCAAACTTGGTTAAGCTGGTGCTGTGAGGCAGAGCTGGACAAGGACTCTGTTGTCACCACCCTGACTCACACACTCCCTCCTCTAGCAGAAGAGCCACTTTAATGCTTTGGGTCCCTGGTATCAGTATCAATTAAATTCCTAGTTTAGTGGACCCCAACCTAGAACAATGGTCAACAAGGGAGACAGCTCTGGGGAAATCACAAAACTTATGCCAAACCTAATGCATAAAACCTGGAAGCCTGTAAGGGCATACACTGTTTCATGTGCCTGGTGGCAGCATGAAAACAATGCAGCAACCTGTCCTGTTTCCCAGAATTTTTTTATTGGGTATTGTAACAGAGTATACATGCAAGGATGCACAGCACTCAGGAGTCAGCAATGAAGGTTAAGAATGAGAGTGGGGGCTCAGTGCCCATAGCTCAGTGGTTAGGGCACCAACCACATACACTGGGGCTGGCAGGTTTTAACCCAGCCCAGGTCAGCTAAACAACAATGACAACTACAACAAAAAAAATAGCTGGGTGTTGTGGTAGGCACCTGTATTCCCAGCTACTTAGGAGGCTGAGGCAAGAGAATTGCTTAAGCCCAAGAGTTTGAGGTTGCTGTGAGCTGTGATGCTATGGCACTCTACTGAGGGCAACATAGTGAGACTCTGTCTCAAAAAAAAAAAAAAAAGAGAATGAGAGAGGGTAGATTACAGCCCCCAGGAAAGTTGAGTAAAGGCTAAGTAAGAACATAGGATAACGGAACATCTGAAGTGACCAGATAACTGTGCAACCCAAAAAGAGTGGTGAGAGCAAGTCTTATCTCCTCAGACAGACATCTCAGCTTCTCTAGCCTAAGCTACTCATTGATGGCATCAGCTTGCCTGCACTGCTGATTTCCCCATGCAGGTATAGTCATGTAGACATTCCCCTAACTGAGTACTTTACCGAGCTGGAAGGTCACAGAGGAATTCAGCCTGTCTGCCTCCCACATCTGGACATTTCCTTTTCCATAATATAATATTCAGTTACCTGAGTAAACAGAGGCTGGTCATTTAGGGAAGGAACTGGAGTAATCACTACTGTATACAATTGGTGTCATTTTGCAGGGTCCCTTTTCATAGGAACCCAGTCTCTTCCTCAGCCCAAGTGCTGTGGACTGGGAATGAAACCTGGCTGGGGTCTGCACATTGGGCAAAAGATTGGAGCTGGACTGGGGCTTTCCACTGGTTACGTACTTATGTTAAGAGTATGTTCATATTCTTTTTGGCTACCCATCTTCCTGCCCTTAGGGATACCATGTTTCATGAAACATCTCCATAGATCCTGGGAGTGAGGCCTTCCCAGTTGCCATTCCAACCTTGCCACCCATTTTAGAAGTTATGCCAACCTTGCTTTCCATCTGGCCTCTGTATTCCAGGATCTACTCCTCACTGCCAGGGAGCCCAGTTCTCTGACAGAATCCCCTCCTATCAGTTTCCACCTGCAGAGGACAAGCCTTTACTCAGATTGTCATTCATGCCACTGTTCACCTCCTCACTGCCTCCTCACCTCCTGACTGCTTCAGCAGAGTCCTCCCAGCCCTGCTGAGAAATACCCTCAGCTAGTGGGTGTTCCACTCGTACACAATAGATCTATTCCAGCATTATAGTCTTCTGAGCCTTTTGACCCCTTCCCCGTAGTTTGTCACAGCAATTCTGATAGCTCTACTTTGCTAAATGTGGCCCGTTACTTTTCCCAGCTCCTAAGGTCTCAGCAGCATATTGAAGTCATCACTCAGGGCCTTTTCCAAGGTGGTAAGTCCCATGTTAGGGATTATCCTGCTTTATATTCTGCCTCCCTTGAGCCAGCCCCCCAGGACAAAATCCCAGGCATTTAAGGTAAGAGAAAGGAAGAGGGAGACCTTTCCTGAAGAGCCTTAGAAAGCAACATTGGGAAGCTTTGTTACTTACAACTGTGAGACATGACATTTGCCTCTAGCTTTATTTCTATATAGTCATTCAATAAGTATTCTTTATCTGTCATGGGCACTGAGCTGGTTTTAGCAGACACAGAGAAGTAGGGTGGCCAAGTGAAGGAAGTTCTTAAGCAGGAGAACCAGCTCTTCTATTAACCAGCTGCTTGCCTCTTGACCTTGGTCATGTCCCAAAATGACAAATTTTGATTCACCTACCAACTCCTACCAGTGGGCAGGGACCTCCTAAATCACTGACCTTGGGGGCAGAGGTCACCTGGAGCAGTGCTCGGGGATGCAGAGAGGAGTGTAATACAAATGATTTTGCTGACGCTGAGCGAGTTACCCAAGCCCCTGAACCCTAGTGTCTTCACTTGAGGCTGTCTGCAACAGCTCTGATGTCTGCAATCCTTTGTCACTCTTACCCCAGGGCCCTCAGGACAGAGTCCTCTGCTGAAAGCCCTCAGTGGGAATTACTCAGCTCCCCTGGCTGTCACCAGCTCAAGCAGCTCTGTGTACCTACGCTGGTCATCTGATCATGCCTACAATCGGAAGGGCTTTAAGATTCGATATTCAGGTGAGTAAAACATGAGGACTCATGATGCTCACCCAAAACACCCACATGAGCCATGGGACCTCTGCTCGGCAAGGTGGCGAACTCCTCTGCCACGCCCAAGCAGACCCTTCCCCTCCTCTGAATCCCCCTCACCTAAAGCTGTCCAAACAGTCATTTCCTGACCTCTTTTTCTTTTTTTTCCCCCACTTTTAACTTCTTTTCCTCCCTTCTTCTCATACTGCCAGCCTATGTCTTTAGGATAAGCTTAACTATTATATATGATCTGATAATGCCCCCAAAGTTGATCTTATCCCATTAGGAAATTTGGAAAATGTTAATATAAATTCTCTAAAACTAAAAAACCCTAAGAGATGGGTCTCTAACAGGCAAATATTAGACAAGCAGCAAAGGATGGGCTGCCTTCAACACCAAGAGCCTTTCTTCTGCTCTGCAACAGAGTCATCTTATAACAGACTCATATAAAAAGGCAGGCCACCCAGTAGATGACCCAGGCAACAGTCTATAAGGAGCACAAAATAGCCTAGGATCACAATGTGATTAGAAAATGGAACTTACTGGAACTCCCATCATGGGGATTACTGTTGTCTGTGGGTGGAAGAAAGCTCAAGCTGCCTGGTACCCACTTTGAAGTTAGGTGAGTCCTGTGAACTACTGGCTGGGCTCTGCTGGCAGAATGAATTACTTAAGGCAGTGGGAGTTCCACTTCCCTTTCAGTGCTTTCGGAACCTGACTGCATTTGGCCTATGTTCCAGACAAATTTTTATTATGTTTTTTACATGTACATGTGTTTATTTGGTTTCCACTTTTTGCCTTCACAAAATTAAAAGGCTTAAATTTTTTTTTTAAATATATGTATTTTATTATTCTTCATTACATTATTTCCCCCACCCCCACCCCCACCCCTCTGTGGTAAGACAGAATTGATTTACAGAAAAGAATACAGAAAACACCAAAACTCCTGGTAGAGGGAGAGATTTCAAGTGGGGAGAGAGATACTCTCTCCGTTCCTCGCCCGGTCTTTCCCCGTCTCCTCCTCTAGGCCTCTAGCCTCAAGGTATATATAGGTGTATGGGTTCCTTGGCCAGGAAACAAATGAATACAGTTCCTTCCACCAGGGGCAAGGTGAATGAGTGTATCAATGAATGGACACAGTCCATCCATGGAATTCAGGCCTAGGAAATTTACAAGAAACTGACCTAGGCATAGGAAATGGGGGTTCCACATTTAGTCCCAAGTGTAAAGTGAAGGAGACACCAAGGCACAGGTGTCTTAAAGGATGTTTTTAAAAAGTGGAAAACAAAGCCAATCTTCAGTGAAGATAAAAGGGAATAAAATGTGAAGGTCCAGAGAAATGAGGCTAAGAGTAAGAAAATACAAATAGGAAATTAAGATCTTGGTTGATGGTTCAAAGAACAGGTTCTTCTGTACATTCCTGAATCTATAAGCCACAAAAACTAAGAGTCGGTGCCATAGCACAGTGGTTATGGTACCAGCCATGTACACCCAGGATCGCAGGTTTGAAACCAGTCTGGGGCTGCTAAACAACAAAGACAACTGTCCAGCTACTCAGGAGTCTGAGGCAAGAGAATCACCTAAGGCCAAGAGCTGGAGGTTGCTGTGAGCTGTGACACCACAGCACTCTACCAAGGGCGACAAAGTGAAACTCTGTCTCTAAAAAAAAAAAAAGAAAAAAAAATATATACACACACACACATATATATACACACACATATATATATATATATATTTGAGAGATGTGGTTGGCCCTCAAAATATTTTGAATAATTATTTAAATAGAAAAGATTATAATATGTACATGTTGTAATGTTTTGCGTTGTAAATATTATATTTCTAAGGATGCAAATAAGCCTTAGATATAGTCCAGAATTAAAAGCTACTAAATCACGTGTACATTCAAGCTACTCTAAAAATCTGCTTTGGTCATTATCATGTGGCCTTTACAAGTCTATTAAAATGTATGAAACAAACCAGAAATGAAGGTTTTGTATCATTTTTCTCAATTGCTTTTACACTTATTAAATATTCCTGGTTCGTATTTGGGTGAGCCTCATAAAAGAAAAAACTTGGACTTATTCGATTCTACACTTTATCCCTAGATCTGCCAATAAGATTACCTGGCTAAGGTCCACAGGTGGTTTGGGGGCTTTTGTGGGGGGTCTTCTTTACACCAGGATACCTGCCTTAGTGCTGCTTCAGTTTCCTCCACAGGGAAAACACATTCTTTGCATAAAAACAGTCAGTATCCGGAAGGGAATACTTGAAGGAAAGCCGCTAGTGATACAAAGACACAGAAGTCCTCAGTCGTCCAATTCTATCCCTAAAGGAGGCTGTCTCAGCCTCAACGCTGCCGACGTTTGGGGCTGGAGGACTCTCTGTGGTGGGGTGTCCTGTGCACTGTGAGCTGTTGAACAGCATCCCTGGGATCCACCTGCCACATTAAACTGGTGAATCCTCTCCCTGGTGGCAACAGGGAAAAATGCCTGAGGACATCGACAGCTGTGCTCTGCAGGTGAAATGATTCTCAATTGCAGAACAGAGTCTCACATGACGAATGGACGGACAGGTAGAGAAATGAGTGTCCAGAGATGGTAGACTGATAAATGGGTAGATAGATGATAGATTGATATCCAGATGATACATGGATAGGTGTAAGAAAGATAGAAAAATAATAGAGATAGATGGTCGATAGATGATGCACTAGATGATGATTAGATAGATGGATAGATGATAGAAGAAAGACAGATGATGGATGGATGGATAGATTGATAGATGATAGATGGTGGATGGATAGATGATAGATGAATAGATAGATAGACAGATGATACATGGATAGATGATAGATAAATGAAAGATGATAGGTGGCTAGGTAGATGATGGATGGATGGATAGATGATAGATGAGTAGATAGATAGATGATACATGGATAGATGATAGATAAATGAAAGATGATAGGTGGCTAGGTAGATGATGGATGGATGGATAGATGACAGATGAGTAGATAGACAGATGATAGATGGATAGAAGATAGATAAATGAAAGATGATAGGTGGCTAGGTAGATGATGGATGGATGGATAGATGGATAGATTGATAGACGGCAGATAGATGGATAGATAATAGAGAGTTGAAAGATAGATGATAGATATATGGATAGATGGATGAAAGATAGATTATACAGAGACAGATGATAGGTGGGTAGAGAGATGATTGATAGATATCGATAATTGACGACTGGATAGAAGATAAATGGATGAATAGATGGTTGACCAAGACATAGATGCACAGCTAAATAGATAATACGTGACAGAAGAAAGACACATGATAAATATAGATAGAAGATGGATGGATGGATACAAATGAGATAATAGGTAAGGAGGTGATAGATTGATGGATGATAGGCATAGATAAATAATGGATATAGTCAGGAATAGAGATGATAGATGCATAAGCAGGTGGACAGGTGGCAGATATAGGGATGGAGGGATAATGGACGGATGGATCCATAGCTGGACAGAGGTAGATTACAAGTGGCTCGGCGGACTCTCTCACGCTGAGGCCCGTGTTTTATGAGTCTCAGTACCGCTGACCTCTGAGGCTGGATAGTTCTCTGGGGCTGCATCTGTGCATGCTGTGGGAGTTGAATTCTCTTGATACCAATTTCTCCCCTCAACTCCCACCATAATGGCGACAACTCAAAATGTCTCCACACATCGCCAAAAGGTGTTCTTGGGGGGCCAAATATACCCTCCTTGAAAGTCAGCATCTGAAAAAAAAATATTTAAATATTGGAGACCATCTGGGAGACACTATCAAAGAACACAAGACAGAGAGAATCCAACATGAATAGCCACCTTCACTGAAAAAGCTTTTGTAGCAAGAACGACCTTCATGCGAAAGCAAAATCCTCTGTGGAGAGTCGTCCTGGAATTTTGAAAACCACAGCATGTCACAGCACCACTGTGAGCTCTGCAACTTTTCCTTTGATGACATTACAACCACCAGGTAGAAGAGCCACAAGCACATTCTATAAAAATTATTAGAAACCATTTTTTCACCATTTCTTCAACTTCTGACCTTTCCGGCTAGTCGCATCATGAAGAGTTCTCATGTGCTCTTAGACCATGAATGTCAAATAAAACTTTTATTCATTTTATTTTTCCATGTAGTGCCCAATTTATATTGCATTTTACAGTCTGTGTGTCACCGTTTGGACTCATGTTAGCAGATGGCAGGCTGACATATTTCAGTAACGTCCAAAAGTAAATTAACACAAGTTCTAAAATACCTTATGATCTGTCTTGCCAAGTACTGTGAATAATAGTGAGGTCACAGTGTGTTTTATTTTGCCTTAAGAAAAGATAAACCCAAGGTTCTGCTGTCACGGCTCATTGCAACCTTCAACTCCTTGGCTCAGGAGACCCTCTTTTTTAAAATTTTTTTTTTTTTTTTTTTTTGCCGTTTTGGGCCGGGGCTGGGTTTGAACCCGCCACCTCTGGCATATGGGGCCAGCATCCGACTCCTTTGAGCCACAGGTGCTGCCCAAGAGACCCTCTTGCTACAACCATCTGAGTAGTTCAGAATGCAGATGAGAACCATCATACCCTGGTTGTTATTATTATTATTATTATTTTAATTCTTTGTAAAGATGGAATCTCACTATGTTGCCCAGGGTGGTCTTGAACTCTTGGTCCCAGGAGCTGTTCCCCTTCTACCTCCCACAGAGCTAGCATTACTGTTGTCAACCGCTGTGCCCAGCCACGTGCCTCACTTTTAAATCTGCAGCAACAGTTTACGTGTAATGGGATGATTGCATTTATTGGTTTGTTTTGCTATTTTGCATTAAAAAGTACTAGAAAACTGATAACAAGAAATAAAATGGGCTGAGAAACAGACATAAACAACATGACCACTGGGTGGCGCCTGTGGCTCAAGGAATAGGGCACCAGCCCCAGATACCGAAGGTGGTGGGTTCAAACTCGGCCCCGGCCAAAAACTGCAAAATAAATAAATAAAGAGAAGTAACCACAGAGCGTCTGATGTTTGAAACAACAAACAGCACTTTAAAAAAAATTATGGAAGACTTGGGCGGTGCCTGTGGCTCAAAGGAGTAGGGTGCTGGCCCTATATGCCGAAGGTGGTGGGTTCAACCCTAGCCGTGGTCAAAAACTGCAAAAAAAGAAAAAAAATTATGGAAGCCTCTTATTTGGGGTGAAGGAAGGATGTGATTTCTAAGAAGTGGATGATGTGAAAATTGATTTGCTGTCAAGTCCCGTGTGAGTGCTGTTAGGTAAAAATGAAATGGCTGGAGAAACTACAGTTTTTTTAATGTACATTCATGGACCCAAATAGATGGCAAAGCTCTAAAAACATACCCATTGAACAGGTGACAGCAGGGGAAATTGAAGAAGAGAGTGAAGTGGGGTGGCGCCTATGGTTCAGTGAGCAAGGCACCGGCCCCATATACCGAGTGGTGGTGAGTTCTAACCTGGCCCCAGCTAAACTGCCACAAAAAAATAGCCAGGTGGGGCGGCGCCTGCGGCTCAGTGAGTAGGGTGCCGGCCCCATATACCAACGGTGGTGGGTTCAAACCCAGCCTCAGCCGAACTGCAAAAAAAAAAAAAGCCAGGCATTGTGGCAGGTGCCTGTAATCCCAGCTACTCAGGAGGCTGAGGCTAGAGAATTGCCTAAGCCCAGGAGTTGGAGGTTGCTGTGAGCTGTATGATGCCATGACACTCTACCAAGGGTGATAAAGTGAGACTCTGTCTCTTAAGAAAAAAAAAAAAAGAAGAAGAAGATGGTGAAGTGGGGAGGCACCTGTGGCTCAGTGGGTAGGGTACTCTAGCCCCATATACTGAGGGTGGCAGGTTCAAACCCGGCCCTGGCCAAACTCCAACAAAAACATAGCCGGGCGTTGTGGCACCTGTAGTCCTAGCTATTCGGGAGGCTGAGGCAAGAGAATCACCTAAGCCCAAGAGCTGGAGGTTGCTGTGAGCTGTGACACCACGGCACTCTACAGAGGGTGATGGACTGAGACTGTCTCTAAAAAAAAAAAAAGATGGTGAAGTGTAAGTTTTGATTCATGAATCCCTTTATTATTTGGTTTTTGATGACAAAGCTAAAATAAATACTGCCATCATTATGTGAAATGCTGTTAATATCTAAGTGACTGATTTCATCGGCTAAGCCTCACCTCACGTCTCATCAGCAGTGGTATTAAATTCTCCCAAGAGTGCAGCGCTGCCACAAACTGTGATTTGAGGGTTCTACACGCACCTTGTAAGAAATGCAAACGGATGAGTTGAGGTGCAGATGTAAGGCGCTTGGGTCTTCCCAAAACTACCCTCACCCTCCAGCCTGCGGTGCCAAAAAGGTTGGGCACCACCGTCCCCACTTGTCTGTTTCTTGAAATAACCAAATCTGGCTTCTTACTCATACATTTATGCTGTTCATTTAGCCCATGTTAGCCAAGTTAGAACAGACTCCTAATTTTTACCACGCTGTTGTGCTCATTTAGGGAGTTGCCAACATCTGTCAGGCATTATAAGCACATGTGCCAAAGGAAGAATTGAGCAAAGGGCAAATTAGAATTCTTAGAAATAGGTATAGGGCTCCTTTTAAAACAAAATAATTGGAAACTGAGTATTCTTCAAAGAATTGAGCCCCAATAATTATGGATTCCAAAGAGAAGTACAAAATTGGAACTTTTGCTGGATAGCCAAGTAATTGTGGGTTAGCGAGAGTGATTACAATTTTGGGTTTGGCTCACTTTTAAAGGCATAATAATAATAACTATTAGTTTTTTGAGACTGAGGCTCCCTCTGTCTCCCTGGGCGGAGTGCTGTGGCATCATCGTAGCTCACAGTAACCTCAAACTCCTGGGTTCAAGGGATTCTCCTGCCTTAGCCTCCAGAGTAGCTGGGGCTACAGGTACCTGCCACCATGCACAGCTAGTTTTTTCTATTTTTATATTTATAGTTAGTACCTAAAATTTATTTATTTTTAATTGATTAACTATAAAATTTAGATGATATGAGGATACAAGTATTAGGTTTGCTTATTTATTCATCTATTTTTAGTAGAGATGGGGTCTCACTCTTTGGTCAATCTGGTCTCCAGCTCCTGAGTTCAGGTGATTCACCTGCCTCAGCCTCCCAGAGTGCTGGAGTTACAGGCATGAGCCAACATGACTGGTATAAAGTCACAATAATTATCACTATTTGTTTTCATGATTTCTTTCTTTTTTTTTTTTTTAAATAAGACCTATCAAATGTAAGGTCTGTTTATTATTTCATTAATGCCTCAGGCCACATTGTATTAGAATCTACCTCACAGTTGTAACGTGGCATCTGAGAAACTCAAATCTGTCTTCATTTCATTTCAGAAAGTCTCGGAAATTAAACACAACCTTTTATTTCTAAAGTACATTTTAATACCATGCCAAGACTTCACTCACCTGTATAAAAGACATGTTCTTCATCTTTGAGGATTTATTTTTTTTTTATTATTATTTTTTTGAGACAGAGTCTCAAGCTGTCACCCTGGTTGCTGTCACCTCACAGCAACCTCCAATTCCTGGGCTCAAGTGAGTCTCCTGCCTCTGCTTCCCAAGTAGCTGGGACTACAGGCGCCCGCCACAACGCCCGGCCATTTTTTGATTGCAGCCGTCATTGTTGTTTGGTGGGCCCAGGCTGAATTCCAAACCGCCAGCTCAGGTGTACGTGGCTGACGCCTCAGCCCATTGAGCCACAGGTGCTGAGCCTATCTTTGAGGATTTAAATGGCTGAAGGCTGTATTCTAAAAGTGAGACGTTCTTCTATGTTCAGTTACAAGAGATTGGTACGGACTTTTTATTTTTCTTTATTTTTTATTTTTTTCTAATTTTTTTTTTTTTTTTTTTTTTGAGACAGTCTCAAGCTGTTGCCCTGGGTAGACTGCCGTGGCCTCATACCCCACAGCAATCTCCAACTTGGGCTCAAGTGATCCTCTTGCCTCAGTTTTTCTATTTTTAGCAGAGACAGGGTCTCCGTTTTGCTCAGGCTGGTCTTGAATTCATGAACTGAAACCATCCACCTGCCTCAGCCTCCCAGAGTGCTGGGAATACAGGCGTGAGCCACCACACCTGGCTTTTTTTTGTTTTGAGACAGGGTCTCACTTTGTCTCCGTGGGTAGAGGGCCGTGGTGTCACCATAGCTCACAGCAACCTGAAACTCTTAGGCTCAAGCAATCGTCTTGCCTCAGCCTCCCAAGTAGCTGGAACTACAGGTGCCCACCATGACGCTTGGCCATTTTAGAAACAGGGTCTTGCTCTTGCTCAGGCCGGTCTCAAACTCCTGAGCTAAACCAGGGTACCTGCCTCAGCTTCCCAGAGTGCTGAGATTACAGGTACCACCCTCAGCTCAAGCAATGTTAGTGTGAGTATATCCAGGGCAATGTTTGGGATTAGTTTATCCCGAGCAAAGTTTAGTATAAGTACACCCCACACAGTATTTGATCTTACTTGGTGGGTATTCTGTATTTTTTGTTTGCTAAACCAACAAGCTGATATAAAGGGCACTGTTGCAAATTGTCAGTGACAGAATAAATATTCACCTCGCCCTGTCCATATGCTTTTACTAACACAGAAGTCTAAATAGGGCTGACTTAAAGAAAACAAATGTTGGCAAAGAAGAGGAGAAACTTCCCATTCATTACAGTGAAGGGATTGGCAAAGAGAAGCTGTGTTTTCAAATAGTTGGAAGATAACAGCAAAAGTTGATTGGCCCGGCATGCCCCAAGAGTTATTTGCTAACAATGTAATATCCTCCTCTGGTTTGGGTTTTATCCCAAATTGGCAAAACTCCTTCCTGTCAGAGAGAAGAATGGCGTTGAACTACTTTTATGTTTTTTCAGGGCTGGACAAAAATTCAGGGAGCCCATTCTGCAAATACAGACAAATACATTGTCTGCCCGTGAGAAATGATTTCAACCTATGTCGAGTAATTCCTTCAAGGTGCATCATTTTTAGTAAAGTTTTTATATTCTTATTAATTTAGATTCTCACAGCTCATCCTGCAGAGGGTTTAGATGTTATTTTGCCTTAATAAAAAATAAACACAAGGTTCCCCTGTTGTTATCTTGAAGGCTTTATAACAATAAGTAAACAGTTCTTTCCTGCTCATGTTGTATTTATACAGGTGGAGTTTATTTCTTTGGGAAAAGGAAAACATTTTGAATCAGTAAACTGAATGGCTTTCGATGTTATTTTGTGACATATTATTGTGGTGAAACAATGGTCTAGCCAGTGTCCGTCGAAGTTTAACCATCGAAGTTCAAGTTGTGTTGCCAAGAGGGGAAAGAAGCATCGCCACTAAATGAAGTTCCTGTTTTTATTTTTTTTCCTTTGAAAGAAACACTGAACACAGTAGCTGATTCTTTACTAATGGTAACGATCTGTGAAACTAATTCTAAAAAATATAATGTGTGTATATATATGTGGATGCTATATATATAGATAGTATCTCTCTATAATATCCATATATATAGTATCTATATATAATGTTTATATACACACACACATATTTTTTAGAATCAGTTTCACAGGTTGTTCCAATTAGTAAAGGATAACTGTCTTAAAATGGTACTGCATAAATATAAAAGTTTGCGTGCAATTTAAAATGCTTTTCTATTTTAAATTGGACATGATTATGGGCACCCTGTATATATATGAAAAATACAGCTAAGTGAGTCATGGGGGAAACATAAATTCAAAGAGGGGAATCTGTCCCACAAATATTGTGATATATTTAAATATCAAAGTGTCAAGAAAGGGATGCTAGTGAAGGTGACAACAGGTGAGCCATCTCCAGTTAGTGCCTTCTCTGTAGGAGTAATCGGGCATCACGCAGGAATATGGGAAAGAAAGATGTATTTAAAGGACGGCCCTGGGGAAAGGTATTGAGTGAATGAAGAAAAATAAAGCTGAGTCTGTCTTTTCACCACTTACAAACATCATCTCCAGATAGATTACAGACCTAAGTAACATGAACCCATGAAGTCAGTAAAAGAAAAAAAGAATAAAGAAGAATGTGGTTCTGGTTGTAGGAGGTGGGCAAACATATTTCAGCAAGATCCTACAAGCCTAAATTGTAGATAGGAAACTGAAGCATTTCAGAACATTAAAATTAAGTCTTCTTTCCAAGGGGTGCCCAACCCGTGGCCTGCACTCCGATCTTGTGAGGACTGTTTTTTGTGTATCTTTGGTGTCGGGTATCATGAAAATTATGCACAGACCTATTTTTTGACTCAGCAGCTTTTGTGAGTGTTTGTGTATTTACTGTGTGAGCCAAGACGGCTCTCCTTCTTCCAATCAGCAGCCGAGAAGTGAAAAGTTTGGACGTCCCTGAAGAGTAGCACTTATTTGTAAAACCCGAACACCAAAACCAAAACAACACAAAACAAAAACCTTCATGAAAATAGAATTATCATCTTGAATATAGCAAGGACTTGTGCAGGTTAACAAGAAACAAAGACCACAAGTGCCATGGTGGGGAGGAGGGGAAGCAATGAATTGGGAATTCAGGAAGAAAGAAAAGAAGGAAGGAAGGGAGGGAGGGAGAGAGTGGGGAGGAAGGAAAGAAAAGAAAGAGAGAGAAAGAAAGAAGGGAGGAAGGGAAGAAGGGAGGGAGGGAGAGGCAACCTGAACATAGCTGGGCATGGAAGGTTTCTTTTCCATGCAGATTCTGATGGGTCAGTTGAACAGGGGATGAAGAATCTTCTTCCAAGGTAGCTACTCACATGCCTGTTGAGTTGGCACTAGCTGTTGACTGGGAACTCAGCTGGGGCCAAGGACCAGGGACCTCTGGTCTTCTCTAATGGGCCTTTTCATGCAAGATACTCCATGGGGTGCCTGGGTTTTCTCCTATCCTGGTAGGTGAGTTCTAAGAGTGACTGTCCCAGCATGATCATAATATAGTCTTTCCTGACTTAGCTTTGGAAGTCATGTGGCATTGCCCCTGCTGTGCTCTTTTTGGATGACCCAGATTGCAGGAGAGGGGACAACAGGAGATAGATTAAGAAGCGTGTCAAAGAATTTGACAAGTTTTCAAACTGCCGTGCCCCATTGGGAGCTTCTCGTTAACATTTATCTTCACCCATTGGTGACTTGATTACATGTTGAGAGGATGAGGCTGCATTGCCATCCAGAATCATATGGCCTGCTTGGAATCAGTCTGTGCCCAGTCAGGTGAGTGCTGAGCAGGGTTCATCACAATTGCACCATTGTGGGCTTGGATGAGCTGGGCCAGGGCAGTTTTAGAGTGTTAGGGATGAAAGTGAGGCTGCACGGTTTCCAGGAACATATGGGAGACAGCACAAGTAGATGGCTTTCAGAATGTTTAGCTGAGGACAAGAAGGAGAGAGAAAGGGTTATAGGAGGTCAAGAGAGCTTTTTTATTCCTTTCTAGTTTTTCTTTTTTTTAAGGATGGTAGAATTCATAGGGTGAAAGGGAGGAGTTGACAGAAAATTCAAGGTAGTATTGTTCCAATTCACCAATATGACTTAATTTCTCTTCTACATTTTCCTTTGCACAGGGATCCTGGCATGGGGCCACTCCAATATGTATTCGATTAGCATTTGCCATAGAACAAAGGAATATCACCTGTGGAAACATGGGCGATTGCCCCCAGCTTGCACTGACCTCTTTCTTTCCCCTTCATGGGGGGGCCATTTGACTGCCATTTTGTTTCAAAATAGACCATGGAGATTTTTTATAAAATCCATCCCCCATGTTGATAGAGCTTGCAGGTATCCCCAGGGACCTCCATGTGGGTGTGAATTCTTCTCTGCACCCTGACCTTGGAGGCCTTAGCAACAAACTCTACATCTCTTCCCCAAATTGCCCATTGAGGCAAAGCAGCCCATAGGAAGATGTAACACAGAGAGACGCCTTCAGAGAAGTCCCCACTGATGGCCACAGGGACCAAATACTGAGGTAGCAGAGAGTTGTTCTCCATCAGAGCGTCTGTGAAATGCAGAAAGAAAACCCACGTCAGAGTTGAGGGCTGTGAGGTTGATCACTCTTGTAAAGCTCTTTCTAAACTGTTAGAATAGTGCACTGCAAAACACAACAGGAACATAAGAGACTGATTCTTCAGAGTCTTGCAGGCCAGTGTGGGTGTTTATGTTTTATCAGAAACCTGATTTTTCCTCTGAGGGTCATGTAATACCTGCCTCACTGACTTCTCCATTTTTTGACTTATGCAAGATACTGGCCAGAGGTGTCAGCAAATGAAAAATTTTAATAATTTTTTGCTTCAGGATCTACAATTGTAATAGACACAGTGATGCTAGCACTCTATGAGGTCTTTTACTTTCTAAGGAGTAAAAACGACTGGCTAGAGTCAGTAATAGGAAAGTTCTCTGAAACTGAGTGTCATTAGAAGCCAGAGTTTCTCCCTTCAACCATGAGAAATGATTGAAGATTATTTGGGGAATTATTCATATTATTGTGGTAGTGGTCTAATGCATCAAACATGAAGAGGGTGATATAATCCAGTTTATAATTTTTGCTAATTAACTGTTATATGAAAATATTTAAGCTTGTTTCATTTTATTTTTCTTTTCTTTCCTTTTTTTTTTATTTTTTGAGACAGAGTCTCCCTTTTTTTTTTTTTTTTTTTTGAGACAGAGTCTCCCTTTTTTTTTTTTTATTTTTTGAGACAGAGTGCTGCGGCGTGATAGAGCTCATAGCAACTTCAAACTCTTCAACCTCCCGGGTAGCTGGGACTATGGGTGCCTGTCACAACACCCAGCTAGTTTTAGAGAGGGAGACTCGAACTCCCCAGCTCAAGCAATCGACCTGCCTCTGCCTCCCAGAGTGTTAGGATTAGAGCAGTGGTTCTCAACCTTCCTCGTGCTGTGGCCCTTTAATACAATTCCACTGGAGAACCACTGGATTAGAGGCATGAGCCACTGCGCCAGGCCTGGTCAATTTCGTTTTTCAATAATTTGTACCACAATAGTATAATTCATATATTTAGAGTATTGTGATATGCACATATGTAAGTATCTTTTAGTGGGACAGCTTTTTCAGAGCAACTATGCTCTTTTGTAAAGCAAAACTTATTGTAGGAGAAAGGAGGAGACATTTATTTCTTAAGTTTTTCTATTTAGAAGAAGTGTGTGTGCTTAAATGATTGTGTACAGACAATGATGCTTAAATGTTGTGCTGAGGAATTTGTCAAGGAGTTGTACAGGACGCTCAAATTAGAGAAAAAGCTCATTGGTGGTTTTTAAGCTGCAATGATGTGTCGATTGCATTCTGGTAAAGCAAAATTCACAAATACTGTCATGCTATGCAGTTGGGTTTTTTTTTTTTTGTTTGTTTGTTTTTACAGTTCTTAATGTATACAGAGACCTAAGGCCATGAGTACATCCAAACCACAATGTCATTTAAATAGTAGAGAGCGCATTTGCAAAGAATATCTTTTGTTGCTTATGGTCCCTAGTGTAGGTGCTTCTGTATTCTGTATGATTTTGTCCCTGATGGAAATTCCTGTCCCTAGTTTAGAGGTAGACATGGTGTTAGCGAACTGGACCTGGAGTCAGAGAGGGGAGAGAGATGTGACCCACATCTCTAGCCTGGCAACCTTGATGACTCCTGTGACATTCCCTGTTATTTTCTCAGGACAGTTACTTCCAGGATCCTTCTCTGGGATTGCTGTATTTCTGAGTGGTCTCTTTTTGGCTATGTTGTGTTCATTTATAATATCTATGGCATGAGGAAGAACTGGTGAAAGCCCCCTGTGGAGGCATCTGCGTTCTATGTGGCCAGTGTTCCATATGAGCTGTGTGTGGCGTTTGGACCATAGTGGGTGTTGCTTTTTGTTTGCTATCATTTCTGCTCCTGGGACTCCGCTCCTAGACTTGGTGAGAGGCAGGCATTCGCTCCAGCTGGACACAGACACACTTCCTAGGACAGCCAATTGGATGCGACTGCCTGGAACTTTGGGTCTTGAGTGAGCACTCAAGGAAGAGAGCTGGGTAGAATATGTAGGTGGCACGGTAGTGGCACTCCTGTTGCTCCTGAGACCGTGGTGGGCTTCCTGGACCCTCTGAGTGCTGCCCTCCTGTGCATAAAGTGAGAGTGAGCTTTCACTGTTCCAGTGTTTTCCTAAGCTGGCAAGAGCTCATTTCATCCTTTGTTATCAAGAGTCCTGACTGATGCAGAGGCCACCCCGTGCTGCCCTGGGTTGAAGTTTGTTTCTAAGTCTCTTTTTTGCTTTGATTTGGGGGCATCCTTGTTAGTCCCTAACATTGCCCATCTCCATCAACCCAGCTCAGTTCACTGGAGGAAAGGAATGAGTTGTACCTTGCCTTTGTTGTGTACCCAACACTACAAAGGCAGATGTTACTGTGATCTTTACATTTGTGGGACACTCTACAGCTCCCCGAGAGCATGTATGTACACAGTTATGTTGGTAAATGCGTATGGGTAGATACCATCACCCAAGTTTTCCGTGTGATGACATAGTCTCACTCAATGAGGGTTGTAGGTTACTGACTGGCCGAAGTAGAACTTCAACCCATGTCTCTTGACTTCCAAACCAGATTTTCACACTCACTCTGACAGGTTTCTGACAGGTTTCTCAAAGGTAGCCTTGTAAGAAAACATCTTTCGTTAAAATGTCATGCCTGCCAGATTAAAAAAAAACAAAACTCAGCAACCAAGACTTGTGCATGGAGCCAGGGCAGTTCCCGGCCACTCTGGGACATGCTCTGAGTTCCCAGGGACAAGTAGCTCATGCCCAGTTCCTTTATTTGGGAAGACAGCTGATTGGAAGGCTGGACACCTTTTGTCTCAATCTCCATTTGAGACAACATGGGTCTCCGCCATGATTATGGCTTAGGAGAAGGATCTGTATCTCGAAATGGGGAGGGACCACCCTTCCATCTGATCTGAATCCATCAGCAGCACTCTTAGTCCATTGTGATGGCACAAGAGCCCAGCTCCCCAAATTATATTAAAGTTGCTACTTTACTTTGGAATTACTCCTTTTACATAACCATTTAATGCTAGTTTAAGAATGAACACCAAGATTATCCCAAAGTAACTTTTATTTTTCCTTTTTTTAAAAAAAAATAGTATATGCTTATGGCTGATGAATTAGAAAATACAAATAAAAGAAGTAAAGAAAAAACTCCATCATCTTGCCACCCAGAAATAACTACTTTAAGCTCAATTTTTTCAGACTTTCTTTCTGTGAGATTTTCATTGCTGTGTTTTAGGTACTGTTGTTAGCGTCTTTGCATCTCTGATCTTATCACATTTTCCTAACTTCAGCTTTCAAAGTGGTCTTAACTGTAGCTATAAATGAGTAGTTATTTAGTGAGTATCTATTGAATACCTCCAGCCAAATGCGTTCCTGCTGGAAGAAGGTAGATTCTGAGCCAGGTCCAGGAGTGGTGTGCAGCAGTCGGCAGTGTGGGGGCAGGACGGATTCAGGTTTTGTAAGGCCCGAAGCTTGAGCTTGAGGAGGAGGGGGAGGGGGGAGGGGGAGGGGGAGGAGGGGGGAGGAGGGGGAGGAGGAAGAGAAAGAATATAAAATTATGAATGTGAAATTAGGTAAAAATGGTGCATATTTACTTAGAGAAAAGAAATCTGAACAAATCACCGATGCTTTGGAAATTCAGGTCCCTTCTTTTCTTCTCAGTTCCTTTTAGGCAGTTGGCCAGGGAACATGTACATGGACAGGCTTCCTGATCAGAACTTGGTTTTACTCCCTTCTCTGAACCCTGGGCACCTCTAGGGGCCAGGACAGTGAGGGTCGCGCCTGCTTAAGCATCACTGGCCCCCAGGAGGGACAGGATACTTGCAGAGGGGAAACCTGGAGCCCCAGGACCAGGCGAGTCTGAGGGAAGGAGCCATCTCTTCCTTTCCTCTTGTCCATCTTCAAACCTGAGAGCCCTGGGGGTGTGGAGAGACACCCCAACGCAAGTGAAACGACTCCTGTCCTACGCCATGATGGTGTTGTGAATATTAATCATTTCATGTCTGTCTTTGTTAGATCTACAGTTTAATTTGGTGAACGTTTTGGAGTAGAAATCCAATTTATTATTATTTTTTTCCAAATCATAACCAGTTGCTTTAATTCTATTTGGTCACTAATACATCTTCTCTCATTGATTTAAAGTGGCACTTTATTGGATGTTAAATTATTATTTATACTTGGATCTGTTTCGGGATTTTCTATTCTGTTGCACTGATCTGTTTTTCGAATGCTGGGTCGTTAATTATTGAACTTTATTATATGTTTATATATCTATATGTGTGTGCATGTGTGTATATATACGTGTGTGTGTGTTTGTATATATATATATATATATATATATATATATATATATATATATATATATATAATTGATAGGATGGGGTCTTGCCCTCTGTCCTCAATAGCTTTTTCTGTTAAAACCTTTTAAAATTTTAAAAAAAATTTCTCGAATTTTCTCATATAATTGTTACTGCAGAAAATTTTAAGAATCGTGTTTTCCAAGCTCTAGGAACTAGGTTAGTATTGAATTTAGATTAATTTTTAAAGAATTGAAATCTGTAATCTAAAACTTAATATCAATTATGTTTTCCAGTTATATGGTATGTGTATTTATTCTGTTTTTCTTTTATGTGCTTGGTATGTTTGTTTTGACATTTTGGCAAGTATTTTTATGTTCTACTCTGGGCAGATATTTTTAATATTTTTTTTATGAAAGGGATCTTGTAACTGTCTCCCCCAATCTGAAACGGCTGTTGTTGGTATGGAGAAAGGCTGTTTTTCAACGAACTTGACACCTTACGAAATTCTTTTAGTAATTCTAATAGTTTTTCAATTGTCAGGCCATTTTGCTTTGCTTCTGCTTTTCGAAATCCATTTTTGGCTTGGTTTCTGATGAGTAAAATCCTAATAAAATGCTACGGTGACTGGCCCCTGAGGTGGCAAGGGTCTGGTGGCTCCAGATAGGATTCCTGATCACAGGAATGTGGCTGAGTCAAGTAGGGCAAAGGTGAGGACACACAGACCCTATAGAATTTAGTACAGATCGTCGAAAGCCCAAAGAGTGTGAATTCTATACCACTGATTCAACCATAGCACAGATCAAATCTCATCTCCTGCTCTGACGTTTCACTCGATTACAGCCCTGCGAGAGTCCAGAGCTGCCTATCAGCTCCCCATCCATTCTGACGGTGGCAAATCATGGTCCCCATGGTTATTTAAAGGGAGGCTGACTGCAGGGTGAACAGCCCTGCGAGAGTCCAGAGCTGCCTATCAGCTCCCCATCCATTCTGACGGTGGCAAATTATGGTCCTCATGGTTATTTAAAGGGAGGCTGACTGCAGGGTGAACTCATTCAACCTGCTCTTCACTGCACAGAGCTGCCCTGGCCACAGATAAACACAGATGATTGGGATTTGTAAGTGTCTGTGAGTTTGCTGGGTAGCCAGTCTGCTGTAGGACTTATGGGCACCTCTCACTGCAGTGCCCTGGCTCCGAATACAGACCAGAACTGTGTTATTCCTTATCTGCCCTTGCTGGAAAGGCTGCCTAGAAACAGATAAACTTGGGCAGACAGGCTTGTCCCAGGCTCAGCAGCCTCGCTCAGGCTATGCGGTGGTGTGGCCCTGAATCACTGGGAGGTGAGTAACCTGAAACGTCTCTCTAGCTTACTTGTGGTTTTGACTGTTTTGATTGCATATTGTTTCGCACTGAAGCAGCATAACTTACAGGCTCTAAAACCCCAGCATGCATTAGTGAGCGCTTTACTTTGGTAGAAACTATGGGAGTGGCTTGCTAAGGAGATCAGAGAGGGGACCACAAACCCCAGGGCAGTGGTGAGGACAGGAGTTATCTTTGTGATCTAGTGTGTCTGGGGGAGTGGCGGAGGGAGGTAAGGAAGTTTCCCTAGGGGACAGGACGTGAAATTTGGGGATTATTTTTGTTTGGGGAATGCTAGGAGCCATTTTCTTTCTAATTAAGAAGAGTCTGAAGAAGGGAAGGAAGTTAGCTTGCCAGCTCATTAGCAAACGTTCTGATTAGAGCTTCTCTGCACATTGCTTAGCAGCTAAGAGCAGGGGAGAAGAGATAGGCCTACTCTTAGCATTTGTGGGCCTGGTCAGGGTTTCAAATGGGGGCTCACAAACCCTGAGTCTAAGTAACTATTTCGAGGTTGTAAGTCAAGGTTTCTGTAAATCAGGTTCTTGGCTCCTAACTTGGTAAATATATCCTTATAAAAACCCGAAAGCCATGTTCAAATGCAGAATCCTCAAACTCCTAAAGTTTCTTGTCTAAATTCTCCCTGGGTCACATGTAGACATGGGTGGCCATAGGTTACACCCTGCAAACAGCCTCCCTGGTGCTAAATGATGAAGTGGTTCTCCCTGGAGAGACCTGATTGGAGCAGGTGCTGCAGCAGTTCCAGGGACCTGTTATGAAGCCCAGAGGCGGGGTGACCTCCAGGAGGGCATTTCTTAGGGACTTGGTGAACTTCTTGCCCCAATGACATGGTGTGGCCGGGGGACATGTGTGCAGTGCCCTCCAAGCGTGGTGCCTGGGATGTGGGCCCAGCTGAAGGGAGGGACAGGGATGGGAAGCATGGAGGGAACAGCTGGGAACTTGGAACTGTACCCAGGCCAGGTGAGGTGTCGGAAGGGCAACGTCAGGTACCCCAGGCTGGAGGGCCCTGGGATGTGCCAAAGAATGGCTTTAAAAATGCCTATTTATTGCTTCTCAAGTTGGGCAACATACCTGTAGATTTACCATGTGTCTGTCGGGGCCTGGAGGACGAGTCCCCCCCATCTCTGACCACTGTCCTCTGATTTACCACGTTCTCTATCTGGGCCTGGAGGACCAGTCCCGCCCCTGTCTCTGACCACTGTCCTCTGATTTTCCATGCGTCTGAATGGGCCTGGAGGACGAGTCCTCCCCCCTCATCTCTGACCACTGTCCTCTGATTTTCCATGTGTCTGTCTGGGCCTGGAGGACGAGTCCCCCCATCTCTGACCACTGTCCCCAGATTTACCCTGTGTCTGTGTGGGCCTGGAGGACAAGTCCCCCAACCCCCCTCTCCCGTCCCTGACCACTGTCCTCCGTTCTCAGGTCCCTGGTGCTTCCTTTCAGTGTTGTGGTGGTGCTGGTCATACAGAAGTCTGCGGGGTTGGGGAAGCCGGCGGAGGGGTGGCGGGGTGGGGGATGGACGCCCCAGCTCCCTCCTTGCTGCTCCCGCCCTCACTCTGCTGCTGCCGATCTCCTGGTCGGATCCTCATCGAGTGTCTCGACCTCCCACACCCACCCAATTCCTGCCTTTCCACTTCTCATTTTCTGTTCCTTTCCTTGCCTGGGAATTTCTTTCTTCCTATTGGTGGTAGTGCCTTAGCAGGGGAAGTGGGAACTTCACAGGGGGTGGGAAATTCTTCCCTGCACCCCCGTGAGTTTCTGTGAAATTACCATAGCAATACAGCTGCCTCTAAGTGTTCAAGGGGCATTGACTCCAGGATCCCCTGTAGACAGCAAAATCGACAGGTACTCAAGTCCCTGATACAAATAGCCTACTATGGGTGGCGCCTGTGGCTCAGTGAGTAGGGTGCAGGCCCCATATACCGAAGGTGGTAGGTTCAAACCTGGCCTCTGCCAAACTGCAACAAAAAACAGCCAGGCATTGTGGCGAGCACATGTAGTCCCTGCTACTCGAGAGGCTGAAGCAGGAGAATCGCCTAGGCCCAGGAGTTGGAGGTTGCTGTGAGCTGTGTGATGCCACTGCACTCTACCGAGGGCAATGAAGTGAGACTCTGTCTCTACAAAACAAAAACAAAAACAAATAGCATACTATTTGCACATAAGCTACACACATCTTCCTGTTTGCAGTCAAGCACCACGTAATGACATTTCAGTCAAAAACGGACCACATTTACCAAGGTGGACCAATGAGTTTATAATGGAATATCTAGGGGAATCAGATATATGGCACTTGATACCAGCATTGCAGATCAAGTAGGGAAAATAATTGATATTCAGTAACGATGCTGGGGCGATAGGTTGTCCCTATGGAAGAAAATACATACATAAAAATACACTGCCCATTTAGGTTTGTGTAAGCACACCCTATGATGTTTGCACAATGAAGAAATCACCTAACGAGGCATTTCCCAGAATGTATCATGTCGTTAAGCGAGGCATGACTGTACTTTAAATCATCTCTTACATTACTCATAACACCTAATATGATGTAAGTGCTATATAAATAGGTGTTATAGTACTTTTTTTATCATCTTCTTTGTAACTGTCGTATTGTTCTTTTTTATTATTATTGTTTTAATATTTTCGATCTGCACTTTTTTGAATCGCTGGATGCGGAACGCATGGGTGAGGATGCCTACTGCCCTCTCTTCAGATATTTCACAAGCTGAACAGGCTTTGGTGGGTTGACATGGGAACCTGACTGTCTCTAATGATTATGTCTATGGGGAAGGGTATGCCCGGTTTGAAATAACTGATTCATAAATGGAGTTTCAGAACAATACGTATCCATCGTTGCAGTATTTTTAGAATTTTGCATCTGGAAGAGGACTCTGTGTCCTTCGGTTCTGTGAGTGAATTGAATCTACTCCAAGCTGATGTGTGGGGCGCCTTCCAGCTCTGGAGGGCTATGATTTTCATCCACTTCTCTGTTGACAGTTAAGGAAATAGAGATCGGAGAATGTGAAGTTACTTGTAATAAAGCTAAACATAAAGTCTTGTTCTGTTTTGAGACAGTCTCACTCTGTCACCCTGGGCAGAGTACTGGGGTATCATAGCTCAGAGCAACCTCAAACTCTTGGGCTTGAGCAGTCCTCTTGTCTCAGTACCTGGGACTACAGGCGTGCTCCACTATGCCTGGCTGTTTTTTCTATTTTTAGTAGAAATGTAATCTCACTCTTGCTCAGGCTGGTCTTGAACTCCTGAGCTCAGGCACTCCACCTGCCTCGGCCTCCCAGAGTGCTCAGATTACAGATGTGAGCCACCACGCCTGGCCGCTGGAAGTCTTGTCAATTCCACCCTGCTGTCTTCTTTTCTTCCCATCAGAACCCAGGAGTGCCATTCTGATGAGCCCAGGAGTTTGGGCACTAGCATCTTTTTGGTTACGTACAGGGGCACATGATGCCTTGAACCCCAGCAGGTGCGTGCAGGCCCCCCATATGCACAGGATGAAAGGGTATTTGAAAAAGATCCTCGGGACTCCTAGCTTTTGAAAGGTGGCTGCAGGGGTGTCCTTTCAGTTATGATTTTATTCTTGACATTTTCCTGATGTTCCCTCTGCCCCTCCATACCTGTTCCCCAGGTTTTAGTATCCCACACCCATTTGCATCTTCCGTCTCTTTTAGACCACAAAGTGAATAAGCAGACACCTCTTTGTACTTCCTGTCAGGTCGATCTGCCCCAGAATGCTAGGTGTCAAGGTTAAAGTGATTGCCTAAAGTTTGAGATTAGTCTCTGAGGAAACGATTTAGTAAATGTGTTTATAACATGACTAAGTAGGACATTTTTCAGATGATTTGAAAATCTGAGTCATCCGTGACCCTTCACATCCCTTACAGAGGAATCATACCTCCTTCTCTCCCTGTGGGATTTCTGCACTATCCATTTTCCTCTTCCAGAAACTCTCACTTTTCAGAATGATTATTCTTTCTCCTTAAACCTCCACTATCTCCTCACTCTTTTCTCATATCAACTGGTAACCTTGCTTCTTATTTCACTGATGAAGTAAAAATACTTTTTTAAAAAAAAAAATTTATTGTTAGGGAATCATTGAGGGTACAACAAACCAGGTTACACTGATTGCATTTGTTAGGTAAAGTCCCTCTTACAATCGTGTCTTCCCCCCAAACGTGTGGCACACACCAAGGCCCCACCCCCTCACTCCTTCCCTCTCTCTGCTCTTCCTTTCCCCACCCCCCTCCTTCTTTCTCTCTCTGCTTTCCCTTCCCCCCATCCCCACTGTGTCATTAAGTAAAAATGCTTTTAAGGCAGCGAATATCTCCATTAAATACTGATTCTACAAACATATCCACATCTATCCTTCCAGCCAAAATAGCAAAGGCCTGTCCTTTTCTTGGGGACTCCCATCCTGGCCCCTCTCACCTAATCTCCCCCGACACCATGAATTTTCCCTCTCTACTAGGTCATCCCATCAGCGTTCAGAAATACCCACCAGCTTAAAAAATGAACCCACTTCTTTCTTAGCTACTACTCCATTTTCTCCTCCTTGCTGCAGAAGCTTTACTTCATTCCCTGTCCTTTTCTTCTTTGACCCTCTTGAGTTTAGCCATTGTCACTACCAAGCTTTACCAAGCCATTGTCACTACCAAACAGATCTTACCAAGATCACTAATAACTCTTCCACTGTCAAACCCAATGGTGGGTTCTCGATCCTAATCAGACTTGGTTCATCAGCAGCGCGTGGTACCATGGTTCTCTCCTTTCTTCCTGAGTTTCTTCCTCTTGGCTCCAGGACCCACCTCCCCAGTCATCTTCCTGAGAATCTTCTCAGTTCTCAGTCTGGGTCGACGGTTTCTCTTCCTCTTGCCAATGTCTCAAACACGGGACAGCCCATGCTCAGTGGCTGGCTCTTTTCTTTTCTTTCTCTACTTACTTTTTAGACTTTCTTATCTAGTTCCATGACTCTATTTTTTCAAATATTTACCTTTGGTTTTAATTTCTTCCTCTGCCCTTTGTTCCATTGCAATGGCATGTATTAAGTATCTTTTGATATCAGTCCACAAGTATCATTCTTTTTCTGATCTTTGTTCTCTCTGATTTCTCTTCAACTTCATTGACATTTCTTGACTATCATCTTCATTCTGCTACTGAGACGATCCCATGAATTTTTTATTTCAGGTATTTTAGTTTTCAATTCTGCAGTTTCCATTTGGTTCTTTTTTTAATAGTTTATTTTTCCCTACTGTGAATGCCCAGTTTTCTATTTATTTTAATCTACCTTACGGAATATATCTAAAATAGCTGTGCAAACCCTTACTTGATCATTCTGACATCTGGGTCATATCAGTTGGCATCTGTTCATTGTCTTTAAGCTTGAGAACTGTTCTTATTTCTCTACTTCTTTGTATATCTAGTAATCTTCCATTGTCCTAAATATTATGAATGTTGTTTTGTGTAAACTCTGGGGTCCTGGAGAGTATGTTTTTCTGTTAGTTTGCTTTTATACCAGGCAGCTAACATGGTCAAGTTCAGGCATAAGTTCTGTCTTGTCCTCTATGGGTGGTGTCAGTTTAGTTTTCAAAGCCTTTGCTTTCTGCTTCTGGTCTGTCTGGCACATGCATCGCTGGGGGTTAGTCTGAGATTTGGGTCTTGGGATTTGGGTCCGGGTTTATGACTTGGTTTGGTTCTTGGATCGCTTTTGTGGTTTTGGTCTGTCCTGCTCATGTGCAGCTCAGGGTGAACCTGAGGCTGGAGGGGTGGTTCATGCATGGAATGAGGGAGTCCCTTTCTCTGGCTCTGTCCTCTCTCTAGTTCCACGCACACTTTTGACTCACAGGAGCCCTTTTCTTGGTTCTTCTGGCCAGACAGATGGGGTTTCTGTCAGGGAGTTATCTGACCATGGACCTCTGTGGCCGGGGCCCATGCTTGGGGCAAAGCCTTTAGGGAAGAGAAAGCTAGGTGGGAGGATGGATGTCAAACCTTCTCAGGTCCCTTTCCCACCTTTTGACTCATTTCCACGATCATCCTACTTTTGCTTCCTTTTCATAGTTCTCAGATAGTTACTTTTGGGGTTTTTTCCAGGATTTCTAGTTGTAATTAGACACCTTCACCACCATGATGGTTCCATGACTTTAAATGCCTACTTGGCAACTCCCGGATCTCTGTCTCCTGGCTGGACCTCTCCAGAACTCAGTATGTGGTTCTAAATGTCAAGTAGGCATCTCAGCGTAATGAGGCAGAAGCCACACTCTTGAGTCTGGACTCACACTTCCTCCCCACTCAGAACAGACGCTGCCCTGCTTCCATCACTCAGGCTGAGAAACCTCAGAGTCCTCAGTGGCTCTCTCCTCTGCTCATACCTGCATCCAAGCCATTTGCCCATCCAGGCAGCATTTTTCAAAATGTATCTGCGGTCAGACAACTTCTTTCCACTCCTAGACTATCCTCTTCTTACCCACAGAGCTCTGCCTCCTACTACTCTCTCGGCCTCACTCTCTCCCCTCTGTTCCTTCTTCACCTTTCTTTGACTTCTCACCTCCACCCTTTGACTACTCATCTCATTTTGGATAAAGGGATCTCAAGTCATCTCTCATCAGCAGCCATTTCTGCCTTTTCCAGCTTTGTTCTTCCCACTTTTCTGACTGTCATCAGCTCCTGGTAGCCCTTTATCTCTCTTATCCTTCTTCTGCCTCAGAGACTTTGTACTTATCTCTCTCTTCTGGTCACATATCACCTCCCCAGAGAGCCTCTCCCCTCCTCCTCTGCAGAAGTCACAGCCATCACCAAGCGTGACTTGTAATTTTCTCTTGGATGCCAATCCCTTCGCTTTTTATCTTTTTGGTATCATCTTTTGGGTACACAGAACAGTGTCTGGCACAGAATAGGCACTTCAAAAATATTTGCCGAATGAATCAACCAAAAGGCAAACAATATATTCAGAGTGGTTCTTTGCAAACAGGAATTTGGTAGAATTACTTTCTGATCTTTTTTGAAAACAGTAGGCTAATGGAAGGCTGCAGAAATTGGTATGGTAACAAGTGTCCTAAAGATGTTGGCATCCACCAGTCCACCTCTGGAGCACAGGACATTGGTGCCCTTGTAGAAGCAAGTGGACTAATTGCTAACTGTTACGTGGTTGAATTTAGGTTGCTCGGTTAGCATTGGACCATTTCTAAGGATAACTCTGGGACTCAAAGATGGAAAGACTTGTCTCCCCTAGTCTTGAAGACAAGAGAGGGGCTTAGCAGTGTGGAAGTCAGCCTAGACCACACTGTACATAGAAACTTTGGCTTCAGTATCCCTTCCATCTTGTCCCACTGTGACCAAGTTCCATGATAGTGAATGGGAGACCAGTGAACTGCTGTGCCCATCTGCAGCCCTGAATGTGGGCAACCTTAAGTAATCATTGCCAAGGGTCTCCGTGCTTCTGAACTAGGACCATGTTGGCTGTGAAAGTGCAGTAATTATATAGCTCGAATATGTACACCCAGGAGCCCAGTGAGGACTCTGAAATCGAGATTCCTCATTGTTCTTTGCATCTAAGTGCATTTTTTTAGTGCAGTGGACGATTGGCCACATGGGTTATTCACTCCCATGAATAGTTATTTACTCCCAAGGATAGTTGTCACTCCCGGGTGTGTGTTTGCACTGCTGTTGTGTGTAAGAGGACATTTACCACTTGTGCTTTCTCAGGCTACATTATAAATTAGGAAATCTTTCGAGACGGTTTCCTGACTTTACATCTTAACTCCTAAAAGTGGGCCTCTAGAAGGAGGACTCCAAGACCATTAAAAGCAATGAAATACGGAGCGTACAACTCAGCGTCCCACTTTGCTTCAACAATGAAACTATTATTCTTCAGTACTATGACCCCATAATGAACCGACTTCAAAGAACAAATAACTGATATATCCTGTTGTTGGGTTTTTTCCTTTCATTTTTTGAGTACAATATTTTCTTATTTGCCAAGTTTTATACAAATCATTTTTAGGCTTTTTCCCTGATTATGGTACAGTATCAAAAATAAGTTTCTTTTTGACAAAAGTAGCAGCTTAATAATGCCATGATTAGAATGTGAGAGGAACAGTGATGTATGAACTGTTAAAAATATACTTCTTTTTTTTTTTTGTGGTTTTTGGCTGGGGCTGGATTTGAACCCACCACCTCCAGCATATGGGGCAGGCACCTTACTCCTTAGAGCCACTGGTGCCACCCTAATATACTTCTCATTGATGTATGAAGAATCAGGCTTTCAATAATTGTCCTCTGTAAGTGACTAGAAAGAGGGAAAATGGAAGCGCTTTCTGAATTGTCTCTGCATGGTATTTAACATTACTCTGGATACTGAAAAGGATTCTTTCATGGCCCAGGTTGTGTGGTGGCTTCCAGCATCCTCAGTGCATTAAGGGAAATACTTTGCAGCCCTGTTAGGAAGATGCTGAATGTGTCTGAAATATGAGTCACTCCTCTTGGTGGAAGGAAGGGAGGGATACATTTCCAAGTATCTCCCTGCCTCTATGAAAACTGAAATGTTTTTTGAATGCTCTTTTCTTTTGTTCATTTATTAAAGAAAAGGGTGTTATTGCATGTTCCTCTCTGTACAGTTACTATTTTGGGCAGGTGTCTAGGGAGACTTCCTCCCTAATATATAGAGTATTCCTGGTACACAGAGTAGCTGATGATGAAGAAATGGGAAAGCCTGAGCGGTTCTGTAACCCTGATGAAAGATTGTCAGGTGTGGGTGGCAGGAACCCTGACAGAAAGAGAGGGAGAGAAAGAATCAGAGGCCACTGCTTCCAGGTAGATATTGATGTCCTGTCCAGGTAAAGTATACCATGAGCATTAACACTATTTGTACCCAATTTCCTATGTAATCCCACTTCTTAAGGAAATAAAAGCATTATTTCGAATAACTAAAAAGAAAAAGAGAACATCTAATGGCCCACAGAGCAGAACAGCTAAATTATGGTCCGTTCATGAGATGGAGTTCTCTGCAGTCATTAAAAATCATGTTAGGAAAGAATATGAACGTCTTGGGGATATGCTGCTCATGTAATATGTGGGAAAAACCCTAATAAAACAGTGTGTTCCCAATTTGGTAATGCTCTGTTCTGCGTCTGGCCCACCTTCACTGCTCTAATGAGAATTGCAGCTCTCCCGCCCCACCCCTGCGCTCTGATCACTGTGGGCTTTCTGCTGTCCACCTGTCCGTCGTGCTGACCACCTTCTAACATACTGTAAAACCTACAGGTACATGTCACTGCTGGCTGTGTTTCCCTTCTGATAGAATATAAGTTGTAGAGGGGCAGGCATTTTTATCTGTTTTGTTCCCTGGGATGTCTCAAAATGTAGAACACTGCAAAAGTTTTTAGACAGACTGGGATACGGTCCATTATTTCACTTCCGAGAAGCACGGTTGACTGTGCCCTTTCTGATTCACCTGTGCAAGTTTCAACCTGCTCAGCGCATCACTGTTGCTGGGAAGGCTTCACTTGTTCCTTCCATGCCAATATGTTTCTTGAATTCTGTGCATCTCAAACTTATGTAATGACCCACAGCAGATCCTAATAAACATTGTATGTGTCGAATAACTGAAGAAAGGAAATGTGATTGTATTACAATATAGATCATTTTTTTTATTTGTTCTTTACTTTTCTGAATGTTTCATATTTTCTGTGATGAATATGGATTGTCTCTGTAATTAGAGAGGGAAAAGGCTTGACAAAGGTACGGTTGCATATAAATTCCTCGTTTCAGCCTAACTAGTTTTTCTGTGGCCAATGGCTGAACAATTGAAGAGAGCTGAATCAAAGCCTTCCAGTGGTATGCATACAACATTATCTAGTGCAGTGGTTCTCAACCTGTGGGTCACAACCCCTCTGGACTGTATTAAACGTTCGCAGCATTAGGAAGGTTGAGAACCACTGGGCTAGAGAGATTTTAGGATCCCTGGGCTCTTGTCTGGATCCTGGGTTTTAAGGTTGCTGTTGAACCTGCCTTCCGAGTTGCCATTGGCCTCACAGTTCTTGCCTCTGCCCAATTGTTCATTGCCCAATGTTTCTAAATAAACATTGTATGCGTTGAATAACAGAAGAAAGGAAATGTGGTTGAATTACAATATAGATCATCAATTTTTTTTTTTGGTTTTTTACTTTTCTGAATGTTTCATATTTTCTGTGATGAATATGGGTTGTCTCTGTAATTAGAGAGGTACGGCTTGACAAAGGAATGCTCTATATATTAGAGAGGAGATCTCCCTAGACACCTGCCCAGCATAGTAACTGTACAGAGCGGAACATGCAATAAATACCCTTTTCTTTAATAAATGAACAAAAGAGGACTTTAAGTCCTCCGCCCTTGACTTAATTGTCTGCCCTCCACTCTTACTAAGCATCCTATCCAGGTGCCCAGTAGGCATTTATTCTGCTTTCTCCTTCCTAGGCTGTGTGTTCCCTGCTCACCATTCCACATTCTGTGTTTTCTATAAATACCAGTGGAGTCCTGCTTTCTTTTCATGGTCTTCTTTTGACTGCTGTGGCCTCCTCCTGCCTTGGATCCCCATCCCATGGCCCTCACAGAGCACGCCCGGCACACAGTGCACTTCCCACAGCTGGCCTCTAGGGGAGCCATGTTTGCAACGGACATTAACCAAAGAGGCCAAGCACTCCTGCTGCTGGGAGCCAAGTGGAATCTGGCTCAATCTATTTTAAGACAGAAACCATAGAAATACTTTAAGCACATATGCTGTACTTGTCTCATGTGTTATCTTTTTTTTTCTGCAAGTAAATGACAAGCTGCTTGAGGAAAAGGTTTCTATTTTCTCCTTGTCTTCCACAGGGTATAAGCAGCTCTCATCTTAAAGTTGGTATTGCAATCTTGTTGGTTGATCTTTCCTTGGTTTCCTGTATATAGAGTAAATGTTGTTTCTGATCCTTCAGAAATAGCATAAGAATAATATGGGGGCACTCAAGTGCCTTAGAAGGCATTATAAATGTATGCACATATATATTTAATGTCATTTTCTTATTAATATTTCAAAAGCTAATAAACTCAAGTGAAGTGTTCAGGATATAACTTGGCTGCAGCAGCCTTCTGCTGTTAAAACTCTATAATTATTATTCAGGGAATACAGATTGATTTTGGGGAAGCAGGATTTTTTGGGAAGCAGGGTTTTACGTAATAGATTATTCAATTCAGTAACTGCTTACTGAGATTCTACTATTTATAAGGTACTACAATGGGCACAGAAGGAGATTGTAGAGGTCAGCTAAAAATAGTCCTTGAACTCACTGAGGTGGGATTGTAAGCACAGAAACAGTGCTCAAGACAAGTAGGAAAGACATTTATTGGGGCTTTAAAGAAGGAAGAAGGATACGTCATCTGGGGAAAGGTGTGTACAGTGGTCGACATTGCAATAAGCATATAGAATTATGAATTTTGGTAGGTGGGAGATGGTACACATGGGATAAATAAAGGATTCCAGGTGGAAGTAACAAAATCAAAAGGGAGTAGGAGAAGGAGGCATTTGAGGGGCTGGTGGGCTGTTCATAGGCTGGGAGATGAAGCTAAAGGGCAATTTTGGATAACAGGTGGGGGTCCTTCCTACTGGAATAAGAAGCTCTGTTTTCAGCCTCCCAAAGGGCCTTTGGATGTTCTACAACATTAGAAATGAGCTTTTAACAAGAGCCTTACAGTTTTTATTTGGTTTGATAAATGAAGAATAGCCACATTCTTTTGATGTCCATGGCATTTTTGATAGTGCCCTTTGTCTCAGGATGAAATTTAGTAAGTGAAGGCTCATGAAATCAAGGAGAAAGTTCTTTGCTCCCAGAGGCACAGGTTGGACCATGCCCACTGGGTTGAACGAGCGCTCGCATTTGCAAATCTACTCAAACTACTATTGGGGGAGCGGAGGTAAATTTGAAATGGTTCAATTATTTTCTCAAAGCCACATAGTGAATTATCAAAATGCTTTTGAATGGAAACCTTGTGTCTGGACTCTAAGAAGCCTGCTGGATTTGAAACCTTGGGCTCATTTTCAGGATGTCTCCATATGACTGAACCATGTATGTGCAGTGAGTGTTATTATGTTAGCAATATTCCTGTCTACTGGTTTGTGTGCAGTTGGTTTCAAAGACAATAAATTCTCATCTCTAACAGGTTTTTATGCTTTTTTTTCTTCTCAAGCAAGTGGGAGATAAATCTGAACTGTGATCACTAGAACTTTGTAAATTTATTTTTCATGGTGTTTCTAATCCCACATGATTTACTGATATATCTTTTTCCCATTTAAACTAGATGAGCAGTTTAGAAGTATATAGCTGTGCATCTTTGGGTTGAGTTCACTTGTTAAGTAGTTCTCTCTCCTTTTTTTTTTTTTTCCCTTTTTGATACAGAGTCTCCCTCCGTCACCAGGGCTAGAGAGCAAAGGCCTCATGATAGTTCACCGTACCCTTATACTTCTGGGGTTAAGCAATCCTCCTGCCTTAGCCTCCCTAGTAGCTGGGACTACAGGTGTGCACCACCATGCCTATTTCTTGTAGAAATAGAATCTCACTCTTGCTCGGGCTGATCTTAAGCCCCTGACCTCAAGCAATCCTCCTGCCCCAGCCTCCTAGAGTGCTAAGATAACAGTCATGAGCCATCTTGTCCAGCCATTTAAAAAAATATATTTTTAATTCAACAATATGTTTACAAGAAAAAAAACAAATTGAAGACTCATTGGAATGTTTGCCTATTTTTGAAACCAAGAGAGAGAGAGAGATGGGGCTGAATGATTTTGGGCAGACAAGCTAAGTAGTGTCTATTCCCAAACCACATCTGTGAGGTGACTCCAGGGATGAGGGTGGGATTGAAGGAAAAAGGAAAGGAATAGTCATTTCTTACTGGAAATGTTTTAAAAAGAAATGGTGAGATTTTGTGTGATTTTACCTTTCCTTTTTTTTTTTTTTTGCATTTTTGAATACACAAATAGGAAGAAAAAATACTTGTCAAAACTATTTCTCATTGTACAGATTACTGTGTCTTACATTTGAAAGCAGTTTTTTTTTTCTTTTTCCTCTCTCTGAAATAGTTAGAGGATGCAATATATGCTGCTTGGGTTTTTAACCTTCTCCCTTTCTAGCTGCTGCTTCTAATATTTGAATTTTTATCGTTATGGCTTGACTTCACTATACTCATTTTCAGAGGAGTTGGGATCCATGCTTTAATTATATTTCCTTTGAAAATATTCAGTTGAAGGAAATTCCATGATCACTCATAGAGTTTAATATTTTTTTCATATGCTTTATCAGATTTTTGATTCCCTACCAATATTTAATGCCCTTAAAATGAAAATACGTGGATGGTATAATCTTACTCTCCATTTTCAGCGGTGTAAGTTATTATGATTTATGGCCTACGATTTTCACATTTTTCTCGCACGCAGCAGCAAATGATCTTTTCAGCTTTTGGAGAGTGCTCCTTATTTGAGGGGGAGACATTAAGCTTGGAGTTTCAAATCCCTTTTCCTGGCTGTCATTTTGTATCAGAGTCTTGACACTTCAGCCAGATGTGGTTCAAAAGGGCTGTAACAAGTCTGCCATTATCATTCATTGTTGTGTGCATTCATTGTTGTGTATTTAGTTAAATAGCTAAATCCCCTCTCCCTGGAAGTCCACATACTCAGTCCTCATACCCCGTATGTCTTATGGGGAGAAAATGTTCCTAGATCCCTCCGGAGGGATCTGGAGCTAACCAGATCCTGAAGTCGAAGAGGTGGGCCTTGCTTGCTTCAGGCCACCTGGGGCAAGTTATTTATTAATAATTTCTCTGGTGGCCTTAGTTGTATCCTGAGAGTGATGGCAGCTTTAATTCCCCTGAAGCACTAACATTTTATGGTCGGTCTGCTAAAACCGACTATTTTGAAGACACCGTTAGAGTACTCTGCCCCTCTTTCTCTAGCATCTCCATCAAGGTTCCACGTCTAGAAGGGCATAGAACACCCTCCTCTTGCTTAGTATTTCCCAGGAACACAGGGAAAGTATATATTGCAGTTAAGCCAGACAAACAATTCCTTCAGAAAGGAATCGAAATAACTTGAATCTGGACTTCCGTAAGAGACCCGTCAGGAAGATTGTCCAAAAAGAAGAGGAATCTTTAACTGGAAACATGAAAGATGGAGAAATAAGTTTTGGGAAATCACCAAGAATGTGGTTAGGTGAATGTGGGCTCGTGGACCTGGTCTGGGATGGGAGACACAGAGGAACTTGAACTTGAATTGCTTACTTTTTTTTTTTTTTTTTTTTTTTTTTTTGTGGTTTTTCGGTGGGGCTGGGTTTGAACCCGCCACCTCCGGCATATTGGGCCGCGCCTTACTCCTTTGAGCCACAGGTGCCGCCCATTGAATTGCTTACTTCAATGAATAGATGATATGCTTTTCTATTATCTAGGGGATAAAGTGTTTTTTAATTATTAGTTATCCTAATGTAATAACTAATCCATATCAGAATGTAATGTGTTGGATTGGGGAAAATTCGTGTCCTTTGTGGGGGTAACAAAGGGGAGGACCACATCTTCCTGAACCATAAATGCATTCTTGGTTCTCATGGCAGATCCAAATCCTGTGGGAGGCGGACTAGTTTTGCCCCAGGCTTGCAACTCAGCAATGACGTGGGAAGGCCCCTGGTTTCTCAGGCTCGATGGTGGGGAAGCCGCAGTGTGAGTCATCCTTAGGCAGGGGGATTTCAACACAGGCCATGAATAAAGAGCATTTATTCCGTGCCCAGCCTGAACACCTATCAGGTAGTTGCTTTCTTTTGGTCCTTCCTTCTGAGTTTCGGCCCCTGTATATTTCAGGACGTCCCAAAGGTCACTATACATACACCGAGAAAATGGAAAATTGCACCTAAACAAACCTTTATTTACAGAATATTCATCACAAAATTTGACCAAATAGTTCTTTGTGTGCTGATGTATAAATATTCAAAATACAAAACATAATGACATTTTATATACTATAAAATAAATTGTAATAAGAGTTTGTTAATTTTTCCTGTGCATGGTGACCTTTTAGGAGGCTCATGTTAAAAGGCTCATGATATTTGATGCAATTCACTAGCAAATGCTTTTACAAACAAATATCTATTTTATTTTAATAAATCCTTTAATTAACCTATCAGGATAATTTGAAGCAGAGTAAAAATGCCATTTCTTTATCCAGAAATCCTGTTAAACCAGTAACCATCCGGGGACCCTATACAACATTAAGAGTTGTGGTACGGAGAAGGAGAAAGACTAGATTATCTGCTTAGCTTTTACCATTTTCATAACTAAAATTGCTTCTTGATAAATTGAAACTTTTTGCACAACAGAAAGGCGGTATTACATTTTCAGGTTGTTTCAGGTAATACATTTGTCTCTTTAAGTGTCCTATACACGCTTTCTCTTAGTCTTGCCCTTCCTCCTTCCCAGTTAGCCATCATTCTTCACACCCTCCTCCAAGGTTTGAGCCTTTGAAGCTTGAAAAAATACCACTGTCCCTGGCCATGCCTGACTGGCCTGTCAGCAAGGCCTTTGCAGCCCCTAGCACAGCCTTTGCCCGGCCTGGGAAAGCACAAATGCTGTATCATTTGCAAGGGAGCCCCTTGAAGGAACCCCTTATCCTAGGGGGAAAGGAAAACTGGGGTGTTAGGTCATTGTTTTAAATTTAAGTTTTTCTTCGAATGTACTTACTTATGGGTCAGCGATTTTTGGTAAGTTTTGTGTTTAGATTTTGGGGGGGGAAGACTTAAAAGAAAACTAATTGTTTCTTGTGAATTTCCTAGGCCTGAATTCCATGGATGGACTGTGTCCATTCATTGATACACTCATTCACCTTGCCCCTGGTGGAAGGGACTGTATTCATTTGTTTCCTGGCCAAGGAACCCATACACCTATATATACCCTCAGGCGAGAGGCCTAGAGGAGGAGACGGGGAAAGACCGGGAGAGGAACGGAGAGAGCATCTCTCTCCCCACTTTAATTCTCACCATCAACCAGGAGCTTTAGTTTTTTCTGTATTCTTTTCTGTAATTTAATTCTTTCTTACCACTGTGGGGTGGGGGTGGGGAAATAATGTAATGAAGAATAATAAAATACATGTAT